>JAQQZZ010138955.1:0-13289 GCA_030265115.1 Mopalia vespertina | reverse complement strand
GTTAGCGTGTTTGCCTATTGATCCTACTGTGACTTACCACTCATGGGTTCGAGTGCATTTGTTGACCTCAGGTGTATAAGTTAGTCACATGATGCGGCTCCTGCTGTGGTAGGTTTCCTCTTTTCAATGTGTTTAAGTTCGGCAAAATGTGAAGTGGACAATCCATCACCATATAAGTGAAATACCCTTGAGTACGATGTTAAACCCCAATCAAACAAACAAACAAATTGTTACATCACTCAAATACCGATGTGCATATCACCAATATGGTGTTATTAACTTTGTTATTTTTCGTAGTTGGAGTAAAGAAATGTAGTTTTTTGTGTGTGGTGTGTTCTTATGCTCATATGTACTTGATAATCCAATGAAGGAAACCCTGTCAGAGGGAAGCCACTAGGAAGCCGACTTATTTAATGATGTGAAGTGTGTCTTGTGATTGTCCTGTCTTGTCTCAGTTTGTTGACAGTAGCGTTGAGGATTGTTTCCTTCATCCATTAGGCTAGCACACCATCATATGAGTGAAATTATCCTACATGTAGGTACCTTGATAAACCCAATGAAACAAACAGTTAAATGTTTTAACTGAACTTTTGTCCTACTAGGCTTACCCAATAACAGAGCGTACCAAATGGGTGGTACAGTGGCCAGGGCAAGTGGTTCTCTGTGCCTCACAGGCCTACTGGACCAGGGAGGTCCACCAGGCCCTAAAAATGGGGCCACAAGGCCTCTTTGACTACTACAAACAGCTTCAGGGTCAGCTGGGTAATATTGTAGAACTGGTCCGTGGAAAGCTCAACAAACAGATCCGAACCACCCTTGGATCTCTCGTTGTTGTTGATGTCCACGCCAGAGATGTCGTCTTGGAAATGGCAAATAAAGGTTCGTGTAAAGTCAATTTATTTTCAGGTTTTGATTTTTTATAACGTCTAAAGTGGAAAACAGAATTTATTTTTGATTGAAATTGTATAGATCACAGTAAAATAATAGATTGTAACATCAGTATAAAAGTGTTTTATGTCACAAGAGACATGTTTAAGACACTGCTGTTTACTGGTAATATAAAAAACCGAAATTTCACTGAGAACATAAGAAACCCTTTTTTAGGTTGATTTTTAGCCACAAATGGCAGTAAGTGAAAATTAATGTAAAATGCTGTTGTAAAGATTTCCAAGTTAGAGGTACTAACCATTTTTGTGATTAACTAAAATCACTAATTTTATATAATCAAATTTAGAAATAGTGTTATTGTTTATCCCACAATTCAAGGTAATTTGTTATAGGTTGAGAAATTTGCTTCATATTGTACATGTAATTTTTTTCAGGAAATTGAAACATCACTCAAGTATTTGAAGTCAAGTTATAAATAAATAAAATCACAAAATGTTGACATCGTAGGGGTACGGATGCACTTAAAGGCAGGCAATGTAGATAAATTGCTCATACATGTTATTTGGTTAAGATACACTCAAATTTAATTATTTTTCATATCCTCCATTTCATTTCATTTCATTTTAATCACTTGTTATTGTTGTTTTTGACTAGGTGTGTCCTCTGAGAATGACTTTCAGTGGTTGGCACAGCTGCGATACTATTGGGAGGAAGAAAATATGTTAGTGCGAATGACGAATGCCACTGTCAGATATTGTTATGAGTACCTAGGAAATACACCTCGGTGAGTTTGTTGCAAAGATATTTTCATTGGAATATTGGCATCTGGCTATGTTTAGTGTGTTCTAAGCCTTGACATACTGCCCTTATTTTCCACTAGAGGAACATTAATTTATCAGCAGAGCAAAAAATGTTATGATTGTCTTAGTTTAAAGTACTTCGCCGTCATATAAGTTCAATACCATTCAGCTCAATCAATCAATTTCTACAAAAAAATCATTTGCTTGTTAAGCCCCCAGGTTTTATAAAAATGTTTGAGGAAATAAGCTGCAAATGCTATACAGCTATACTTGAACCCAACAACCCTTTTCTTTGCAACAAAGTCAAAAATGGATTTTCATGCAATTGTCTCTTCCCTGAAAATTTTACCTATTTGGATAATTATATTTGTAATGGTTGAGGATTTGGTGTTAATCTCTCTGAACAATGAAATTGTAAGTTTCTTTGTGTATAGATTTTAATATTTTGATCTCACATGATCACTTCACGGCTTAAGTCTATCGAAAGCCTTTGCTTAATCTAAATAACTTTTCAATTAGATTCTATTTAGCATTTGTGTAGATTGAATCACAAGTTTGGTTAATTTTGTCTTCCATAGATTGGTCATAACACCCCTGACAGATCGTTGTTATCGTACACTGATTGGGGCTTTCCATTTGAACCTGAATGGGGCCCCAGAAGGTCCCGCTGGTACAGGAAAAACTGAAACAACAAAAGATTTAGCAAAGGCCTTGGCTGTCCAGTGTGTTGTCTTCAACTGTTCAGACGGCCTGGATTATATTGCTATGGGAAAGGTACCGATTTTCGCTTATATCAAACTTGAAATTATCCAACTTTCTGTTTTGATTTTTTTCGTTATTCAAAAGAGGAAACGAAAAAGATTTGACAGAATCTGTATGTACACAGTAGCCTCAAAAGCCATGTCTAAAGAGGGTAGATAAGGTACACCATCTTTGTTAGAGCTGATTTGTTTATGTTATTTTATGGTGGTAATTTATCCATCATCAATCAGTAAAAATAAAGTAAGATAAATAAAACATAAAGTACTTAATTTCTAATTCACATTTTAAGACACAGTGTGAAGTGGACAATTCATCGTCATATAAGTGATATACCCTTGAAGTATGACATCAAACCCCAATCAAACAAAAAAATCGATTTCTAATAATTCTTTGATATATTTCTTTCACAGTTTTTCAAAGGACTTGCCTCGGCCGGAGCCTGGGCTTGTTTTGATGAGTTCAATCGAATTGATTTGGAAGTGTTGTCCGTAGTCGCTCAACAGGTACGAATTCTTTGATTTTTGTAAATAAATAATTAAAAACTAAAAAAAATTGCTAATTTAGAATTTCTTTCATAGGTTAAAACCTATGACCTTTTCTCTTACAATATTTGATTTCTTTTTATGAATCAAGAGCAAACTATGAAAAAAATTATGAATATTATTAAAACAAAGCTTTTCAATAACATTTTTAATTTGCTTTTTGAACAAATTCAAAAACATGTTTAACAAATTGACGAAGATTGTAATCTGAAACCTTTTATTGCCACTGGAAAGGATGAATTAATTTTTATTAAAATTTTGAAATTATTATTATTGCACTATAAAGCTACCATCTTGCAAAAAAGTTTCATTATAGAATTGTGCTGTCTAGTTGCCTTGGTAACACCACCATTTATGAATATGGTTTACTGTTCTTTTTTTCCTTTAGATCCTGTGTATCATTCGAGCGGTTCAGGGTCATGTTGATACGTTCATCTTTGAAGGGACGGAACTCGCCCTCAACCCAATGTGTTATGTTTGTATCACGATGAACCCAGGATATGCAGGACGTTCTGAACTGCCAGACAATTTGAAAGTCCTTTTCAGAACTGTGGCTATGATGGTCCCAGATTACACGATGATTGGGGAAATTTCACTGTACTCGTACGGCTTCCTGGATGCTCGGAATTTGGCCGTTAAAATTGTTACGGTGTACCGTCTGTGTTCTGAACAACTCTCCTCACAGTATCATTATGATTACGGTATGCGTGCTGTGAAAGCCGTCTTATCAGCAGCTGGAAACTTGAAGCTGAAATTCCCTGACGAGGATGAGGATATATTGGTAAGTCATATAATCAGATTTTTAAAGACCTCCAAACTTTTATTATTTAAGATACATTCACAAAGTAAAATTTCAACCAATATAGACTTGCACCTCAGCGTGGACTCTACACTGTTTAATAACCTTTTAGTGTTGCATTAAACATTCAGGAAACAAACCTTACTTGTTATGAAGAGTTTGCTGTAAAATCAAAAATTGTGCTTTATATTTTGACAGTTGTTGAGGTCAATCATTGACGTTAATCTGCCGAAGTTCTTGTCACATGACATTCCACTTTTTGATGGAATCATCTCTGATTTGTTCCCTGGCTTGACCCTTCCTGAAGCGGACTACAAACTGTTCCTTGATGTCGTACAAGAAGTGTGTGAAAAACGGAATCTTCAGTTTGTCGACTTCTTTAGACAGAAAATTATTCAAACGTATGAGATGATGATTGTCAGGCACGGGTATGTCCAAAAACGTTTTATTATTCACATTTTCATTGGTTTCGTTGGTTGTACATCGAAAAATAACAGACAAAATAGTTTGTGTTCAGATAAGACTGTGTAACTGGAGTATGTTAACAATTTTATAACTTGGCACCCAGATTGGATTTCCGTACATTTTTTTGTACTCATGAGTAGGACATAAAACACCAATGAATCTATTCTTTGAGCTGATTTCCCGTCATAAAAGTGCAATAAACTTAAACATGGCATAAAAGAATAATAAAGCCATCAAACCGGGCTATATTTGATATATTTCTTATATTTCAGATTCATGTTGGTTGGTGAGCCATTTGGAAGTAAGACAAAGGTCATCGAGGTCTTATGTGAGGGGATGACCCTTCTACATGAAAGGGGTCATGAGGAGTACGATCGTGTCATCCACAGAATTATTAACCCCAAGGCTATCACCATGGGGCAGCTCTTTGGCCAGTTTGATCCAGTATCTCATGAGGTAAAGTCATAGTTTTTCTCGGCCCTCGGCTCAGTGGTGGGTGTGTTGGAGCGGTGATCTTCCTGGGATGTAACCGCCTTTGATGGTCATCTGTGCTTTTATCCACCTCCTCAAATCTGTCATAAAAACTGTAAATGCCTGCTAACATATACATGCCTCTTTGACTAGCACCGCATTAAGTACCATTTATTTTTAACACTTCTCATTTTATGGTTCTGCCATCATTTAAGTGAATTACAATTAATTATGGCGTTGAATACCAATCAATAAATTTAAATGATAAAATTAATTTCAAATATTGCAATACAAAATAAATACTTTTTTTTTTTATATATACATTAACAGTGGACTGATGGTGTTGTTGCGAACACTTTCCGTGAGTTCGCCTCAACGGATACTCCAGACAGGAAGTGGGTAGTGTTTGACGGCCCAATCGACGCCCTTTGGATCGAAAACATGAACACTGTGTTAGATGACAACAAAAAACTGTGTTTGATGAGTGGAGAAATCATCCAAATGTCTTCTGTTATGAGCTTGATTTTTGAAACAATGGATCTTTCCCAAGCCTCTGTAAGAGTTGTAGAAGATGATAAAATGTTACTGTTAAACGTTGTTGAAGCTTTAAGATTAAATATACTCAAATGATTTAGCATTTTACAGAAGGTGAAAAAAGTAACTTTCCAATAAGGGGGTTTCCAGTTATGACATCACGACAACAGAGTGACGTCCCTTTGCAAAATGACGTTGCCACTTTATGGCACTGTAGGGCAGTCTGCCTATACTTTAACATTGCGGGTTGTTGGTTTTCATGAAAATATATCTTAACAATTGTAACTTTTGTAAAAAATAATATTTTAAGCTATGGGAAAAGGAAATTCATATGGTTTTATTAACATTTACCTGTTAATTTGCAATATTCCCTATATCGCCCATGTTAAAAATCATGGATTTGCCCTCCTTTGCCGTAAAGCGGTGACAGGATTTTGCAAAGGGACATCACTCTGTTGTCGTAACGTCATAACAGGAAAACCCCGTATTGAGATGAGTTCCTCATGCAATGTTATCTACATAATTCAATGATTTTTGTGGAATTCAGGTCATATTTTATTGAGAGCCTCTAAAAATTCAGCTGGTATTTTGGTGACCCGTCAATTGTTTGATCCCTGATGGAGGCAGTCGAAAATAATAATTATAATTATTATAATAATAATAATAAAATATAAATAATACAATGTAATCACAAATTGTTTGTATTTTCAGCCGGCTACTGTGAGTCGCTGTGGAATGGTGTACCTAGAACCCACGTCGCTTGGCTGGCGACCCCTGGTCAAATCATGGCTTCACCAGCTCCCAGAAATCTTTGCTGGAGAAGGAGTCGAGCTTATAGAGAGTTTATTTGAGTGGCTCGTTGACCCCTGTTTGACCTTTATTCGTAAAAACTGTAAAGAATATGTGACCGCAGGACAAGCCAACTCTCTGAAATCTCTGATGAACATCTTTGATATGTTGATGCATGATGCAATCAACAAAGAAGACGCTGCTCACAACAAACACATCCGGACATACATCCAGGTAGGTTTGCTTTTAAATATTTGCCATCAAAAAAAGTAATATGTCTAACTATCTAACTATGGACAATATATTTTTATTACTTCATTTTATTATTGTTTTCAGAATATACTAATTATTAGTCTAGAACATCAATGAAATACGAAATCAAATCAAATATTGTTAATTTTATGTGTTTTGCAATGTACTGGTAACAATGGTAGCAATAGTTTACGATTATTATCTTTGTTTTAATTGTAATTATGATTTTAAGTAATAATTATTATTAGTATATGTGTACATAATTAAGGGTTACAGGGAAAAACAAATTTTCCATTTGATTGTAATTTCTTTATTGAATATATCTGTAATTATTATAAATCGATGGGCGGTAGAAACCCACATATATCCAAACAGTTTATTAAGTTTTGCACTACGTGTTTTTTTCAGACCTCCATTATGTTTGGTATGGTATGGTCTATCGGCGCTATGGTCGACACTGATGGTAGGGCAAAATTTGACCAGTTTTTCAAAGATATACTACATGGTAAAATTGAAGAATACCCTATCCCAAAACAGATCGGAAAACTAGACTCCCCCTTCCCAGCTGAACATCTTGTCTATGACTTCATGTATGAGGTACGTATACCACACTCTTACTTCTTTCAAGTCACGATTGTACTTATTGTTCCTCCAAGTTTTCTTGCCAGAAATATATTTAAAATTGTACTACGACTAGAAAATATGATTGGTTGACTGGTTTCTTATCGAGAAAATTGAATAGAGGTTTGACCAAAAGGAAAAAAATTTAATTTGTTATTTTGAAGTCAAAATTTATTAAATTTGATCACTTATTTTGTTTGAACTAGAAAAGTTAATAAACTTTGATCAACTGTTAATAGTTTGGCCATTCTTAGTTATGTGGTCAGCAGTTCTAAGCAAGCACAGATATATTAAAGTGTGATCAATTTTGCACTGATTTGTAAGGAACTGTAGATTTCAGCCTTGTGAAACAGTAAACTGTATTGCGGGCTAAAACTTTTCTGTTTGACCAATAAAAGATTCAGCAATATTCAACATTTGTTTATATATTAGTAAATATTCCTTCAAGAACAATTAAACTACTGAATTAACATTTGACCATTTTTTTGTGTAATTGTAAAATAAACTATAAAATTTACCATGTGTTTATGGAATAAATAAAATATTTCAAAAATATATTGATATGCGTAATTTCAGCAAAAGGCTCGAGGCCAATGGAAACACTGGAATGAGCGTATTCGAGGAGCTGAAATTAAGTCGAAGAAGATACGAGAAATGTTGGTACCTACCATGGATACAGAACGTTATACCTACCTCATGAGTCTCTGTATCCAATTTGAAAAGTATGTATTTTACTACATTTGTTTTCTTCAAGAATAGAAGATAATTTTGGTTTCTAATATTTATCTAATGGACAAAACAGAGTCCAGTTGTCTTGCTGTGTAAATTTGCTCATTTAGTTTCCCCGTGACCCATGACTGAAACAACCTTGAGTTTGGCGTAAACTCTCCGTCTAAGGGCATTACGTTTCATGGATATTCATTCCGACTACTTACCAATGGATGAAAATAAATGTTCTAACAGAAGAAAACACTTCACATTTTATGGTTGTGTTTGTTGGATTACATCCCCCATCATATTAAGCATCTTAAATGTCCACAAGTATACGCCCTCTGGCTAAGGTCAGTTTGTTTGAAGAGTGGCGATTGCCTTATTTAGCACTGGAGGAAAATTAACTTTCCAACATTATTGAAATGCTTTACTTCTTGGTTGTGCTAGTGTCAATTATTGTTGGTATACACCACCGTCATATAAGTGAAATACCCTTAAGCACGGCATAAAACACCAATCAATCAATCCACAAGTATTATTAAAAGTTATTTTCATCTTAAATAACATGCTGTAAACATTTTCAACAGTTGAAATGTTGTTTTTGTTCTTGATATTTAATAAATCAATTTAAAACAGTAAATAATAAATGGTTTTGATTTGTTAGAAACTGGATGACTTAGACGTATGAGGGAGAAGTCATTGTGTATTCTCCATACAGCTATGTCACAACCTTGATTATAGACACTAGCGCACCTAGTTGGAAGATCTTAATTAGAGTTATATCTATTAATTGGAACATAATTATTTGTTATAATTCAACACAAATAGCTTTATTCAATACCACAACAGATCAAAAACTTAACAGGTGTTCCCTTTTAACCACAATCAATCGATCAATCAATCAATCAATCAATCAGAAGGAGATCCCCATGTCACATTAGTGAAATGCTCTGAATACTGTGTTAAACCCTAGATAAACAAACCAAATAATGTCTTTTATTTTCTTATCTGCAGACCGGCTTTGTTTGTTGGACCAACAGGAACAGGGAAGAGTGCCTATGTTCAGGAAAAACTCATGACTGGTTTACCTAAAGACAAATATTTACCAGCTTTTGTTAATTTCTCAGCTCAAACCAGCGCCAATCAAACTCAGGTACAAAAGAAGCTTTTGTTGTTTTTATTTTTTTGTTGAATATGGTCTCAAAGGGGAATTTTAAAATTGGCGCTATATATTGGCACTAAATTGTATTTTTACTGTCATCAATTTAATTTTTGTGTACTGCCAATAAAGATATTTTTATTTCCTTATTGCTTGAAGACATCTTTTAACATAGCCTATTAATAGACATAATTTGGTCTGTTATTTTGGGAATTTAAAATATACCATGGCTTTAATTTGTTTTCTGGTTATTGATTTGAGATTCGTGTGTACTCGAGCTTTCTGAGCTTAGGAAATGCACAAAGTTCCTAACGTGTTCTATTGCAATGGTCTTTGTGTTTTTCACTTTTATTGTATCTTGTTGTTTTTTTTGGCAAATGAATCTGAAAGAGGTTGCCTCTATTCATTGAGCTGGTGAATAAAATAAACTTAATTAAAATATTTTACTACAGGCAAATTTACAAACTTCAATATTATTGATTACATAAAATCTTTTTTTTTTTCGTCTCAATAGTTTATCATCATGTCGCGTCTTGATAAACGGCGTAAAGGAGTGTATGGACCTCAAGTGGGTAAAAAGGCTGTGATCTTTGTGGACGATCTTAACATGCCGGCCAAGGAGACTTACGGAGCTCAACCACCAATAGAACTGCTCCGGCAATATATAGATCATGGGAACTGGTGAGTTGTTTCAGCAAGGCTCCTGAAATTTCATATAAAAATATATAAAAATTGGCAACTAAGCTACGCTTAAAGTGTGATTAATAAAGTTTGTTTGTCAATTTAGAAGTATAATTTTCTAGTCTTTATGAAAGAAAACATGGATACCTTGACGAAATTCCAATGAGGCAGCGGGTGGATGGAGGGAGCTTCCTGTTGCCCTGGTGCTTTCTGAGCTAAGGAGGAACAGGAAGCAGATATGTTTGTGATGTCTTTGTATTGTCCTGTATTTGTCCTGTGGTGTTTTTGTTTGTTTCAAGTGGTGTCTGGGTGGTTTCCTTCACCCATTGGGCTGGCACGCCGTCATGTGAGTGAAATAACCTTAAGTACGGTACCCCAATCAAACAAACAAACAAACCAATGGCTCAGTTTTTTTTATGTAAGAAACATTATTCATTTAAACGCTTTTGTGGTTTTATTATTAAATAAAATTAAGAATATGCATTAGTGATTCAATGCCAGTCAAGTTGGGATTCATTAATTATTCTTTTGATTTATGTGTCCTTGACCTTCATTTTCAAATCTGACCTTGAACTGATGTCTTTGACCTTGCAGGTATGATCTCAAGGACACGTCAAAGATCACTCTACAGGACATCTTGTTTATGTCGGCCATGGGTCCCCCTGGTGGAGGACGTAACGACATCACCCCACGATTCATGAGGCATTTCATTCTAATCGCCATGAATCCTTTCAACGATGAAACAATGGTTAAGATTTTCTCAACATTGATGTCCACGTATCTACGGGTAAGTTTATTATAAACATCATCCCAATAAATAGAAATAAATCAGATCTTTTCCCATAAATTGCTTATATTGGCATTGAATAGAAATGAATAATATAACTAAAACCTTTTTGTAATTTGAGGGTAAAATTATTTATGTCACTTTTAATTCATATTTTGTATTATTCATTCAATATTATGAGATATTTTATGGAAGATTTACGGTCAAATTCAATATAATATAATTTTATGGGCTGCCATCAACACAAGTATTCAAACAATATGTAATTGAAAAAGAAATCAGCAAACATCACTTAGACTAGAGGGTTCACAAGTTTATTGGTAGGTATTTTAATAAACTTGAATAAAGAGGAAATGATTTGTTGCTTTACTACAGACTTTTGACTAATATCACATTTAGTTCATTTGTTTTTGTTAAAAAAATTTGTCAAGCATGTCAAATGTAAATATTTGAACATGGAAGAGAAGATATTCCATGAGTATCAGTCTTATGTTTTATTCTTCTTACATTTGTCTGAAATATTCAATTGGGTTTGATACAAAATTAGAACCACTGACTCAGTCATTTTAGTTTCATAAAAATGTACAAACTAAAACTTGGCTTTCATTCCCTCCAAAGGCTGAAGAGTTCCCCACTGATATATTTGGCATGGGCACACAGATTGTTCATGCCACACTGGATGTTTACAAGCAGGCCATGGAAAATCTCCTACCTACGCCAGCAAAATCTCATTACGTGTTCAACCTGAGGGATTTCTCCAGGGTGATTCTGGGAGTTTGTCTCATTAAAAAAAATGAAGTGGAAAATAAACGAACTATGATCAGGTAAATTCATTTGTTGCAATAAATACAAGTTAGTGGTGCTTATAATAATACTGCATGAGAAGTTATATTTGCTTATTTTGTTTAATTTCAATATTCTTTCATAAAAGTGAAGAAGGTGGCGAAGAAAGTCTTCTTGTGCCTTGGTTATCTGAGAGCTGATTTACTGTGCCATTTTGCACTCTGAGTTTGCGTCCTGTGCTTATCTTGTGTTTTTGTCACAAAATTTATCTCTAGATTCTCCATATGGGTTTAAAATTATCTATATTTCTCCCCAAGGCATATTCCACCTATACTATGGTTGTATGATTTTCTAAGAGCTGTTCAACAATTGACAATATATACATTTAATAAATAAGTCTGACCAATCAAATAATAAACTTATTTTTTTATTTATTTATTTATTTACTCTCAGGTTATGGGTACATGAGGTGATGAGAGTGTTTTATGACAGACTTGTTGATGCCTCAGATACAGCCTGGTTATTCAAGTAAGTCAATAGAGGGCTGGGGTTGATGGTTTTAATACCTTAAACATTACTGAATAGTGTGTGGTTTACCAGAACATGCGTGAGTCTTGTGCCTCTATATTGATAATAAGATGACTTTATTCAGCTTACAAAACTGTCAGAATTTAGGAAGACTCAAATTCTTTTATTTACTAGTCTTCAAGCATATTCGTGATGTTTTCATTGGTCAATTTACAGGGGGTTTAACATTTTTACAACATTTCACTGGTAAAATTGAAAAAAATTGGGCCTCTACTTCACATTTATTTTCTCTAAATTTAATAAAACTTACAGTCGAAATCAATTTTTTTGTTCACACAAACATGGTTGGAAACATATCTGCATTACA
Source organism: Mopalia vespertina (assembly GCA_030265115.1). Classification (NCBI taxonomy): domain Eukaryota; kingdom Metazoa; phylum Mollusca; class Polyplacophora; order Chitonida; family Mopaliidae; genus Mopalia; species Mopalia vespertina. The sequence continues at coordinate 1,350 of JAQQZZ010138955.1, read as the reverse complement.
ATTGCTGAATTTCAGTGACAATAAAATATCAGAGACATCACTGAGAAAAACAGCAATAGGCAATATTATTTCGTTGAAAGTGGAGTAAATTCTAATTATCTTATTCCAGAGTTGTACAGGGCTGTGTCAAGGAGCACTTCAAGGACAGTTTTGATGGGGTTTTTGAACATCTGGCAAATGGTGGAGCTGGAGGAAGGGTAAAATCAAACATCAACAAATTAATTAGAAGGCATTGCAACAAATGTTCAAAAAGCCTACCACTGTTTTCAATCTTATTATGATTAAAACAATTTCTTCAAATACTGCAACTTTTTCAGAAATTTTTATAAATAAAATGAATTGTAATTTATTCTTCTTTGTTTTTGTTGCCATCTGGCGTAGGGCCAGATTTTACAAACCTAGTCATACTGTTTTCACTTATTGAATACGCCCTCTGGCAGAGCATAGTATATTTCAAGTTTAGACATACTATTTTACTTATTGATGGAAGAACATTTATTTTATTACGCCCTCTGGCAGAGCATAGTATATTTCAAGTATAGACATACTATTTTACTTATTGATGGAAGAACATTTATTTTAATACGCCCTCTGGCAGAAAATAGTTTATTTCAAGTATAGACATACTATTTTACTTATTGATGGAAGAACATTTATTTTAATTCGCCCTCTGGCAGAAAATAGTTTATTTCAAATATAGACATACTACTTTACTTAGCAATGGAGGAACATTAAGTTTTCAACAGAGGAAAACACCATAGATTTTATGGTTAAATAAGCGTGGCAATTACTGTTGGATACACCCTTGTCATATAAGAGAAATACTTGTGGGCACAGATTTAAACTCCAATCAATCATTTTATTTTAAAATATAACGTTTCACTTTTAATGCTTGTGTTTGTGTGGCATTTTACTGTTGTAGTACATCAACCATTACCTTTTGTAGACCATTTAACATAAATCAATCCACTAACTTTAGCGCAAAATTCAAAACAAAAGGTTTAAAACTGACTGTTTTTATTCAGTGTGAAGAAGAAGATTTAAGAAGTTTGCTATTCGGTGATTATATGGAACCCGAGGCCGAACCAGAAGAACGCTTCTATAAGGAGGTCACTTCCCTGGAGGGCATGTACACCGTGGTGGAGCAATGTCTCGATGAATACAACAACACACATAAGACCCGCATGAACCTTGTTATCTTCAGGTATGACATCTTCACATATCTAACAGCTTTCATGTAGTTGGGTAAATTTGTGGAAATTTGTGTACTTGAGCGGGTGGTTGGAGGGAGCTTCATGTTGCCTTGGTGCTCTCAGAGCTAAAGGGGAACAGGAAGCTGATCTGTTTGTG
>JAQQZZ010138944.1:0-13290 GCA_030265115.1 Mopalia vespertina | reverse complement strand
TGATACTGGATCTCATTCATGGTGGTCTCCAAGCTGTTTCTGTGATACTGGAGCTCATTCATGATGGTCTCCGAGCTGTAGCTGTGGTACTGGATCTCATTCATGATGGTCTCCAAGCTGTTTCTGTGATACTGGAGCTCATTCATGATGGTCTCCGAGCTGTGGCTGTGATACTGGATCTCATTCATGGTGGTCTCCAAGCTGTTTCTGTGATACTGGAGCTCATTCATGATGGTCTCCGAGCTATGGCTGTGGTACTGGATCTCATTCATGATGGTCTCCAAGCTGTGTCTGTGATACTGGTGCTCATTCATGATTGTTTCCAATCTGTGGCTGTGATACTGGAGCTCATTCATGATGGTCTCCAATCTGTGGCTGTGATACTGGAGCTCATTCATGATGGTCTACGATCTGTGGCTGTGATACTGGAGCTCATTCATGGTGGTCTCCAATCTGTGGCTGTGATACTGGAGCTCATTCATGGTGGTCTCCAATATGTGGTTGTAATACTGGAGCTCATTCATGATGGTCTCCAATCTGTGGCTGTGATACTGCAGCTCATTCATGATGGTCTCCAAGTTGTGGCTGTGATACTGGAGCTCAATCATGATGGTCTCCAAGCTGTGGATGTGATACTGGAGCTCATTCATCATTGTCTCCAATCTGTGGCTGTGATACTGGAGCTCATTCATGATGGTCTCGAAGCTGTGGTTGAACGCCATGGATTATAAATATTACGGAGCTGTAATTGATACTCCGTGTCATTTGAACATTTCAACTTGTTAAATCGAAGAAAATGTTTTGTCAATAAAAAAATTTAAAAAGAAACAGGCCCATTGAGGTTATTTTCCCATTACAATTGTGAAAATTTGTTATACTTGTTTAATAATGTTATACTTAAAGCGATGCTCCTCTCCGCAATAAAATGCATATAGGTAAAACGGGCATCATTTCTTGTGTTGAATTATTCTCTCTAATTTTCCAATCGAGCTATATCCATTTTTTAAATGAATCTTAAACATTGGCTATTGCTAAAACTACAGTTAATTTCATCCACGCGGTCATGTCTTGCTGCTTTAATCCCTAATCAGAAGAGCTCCGCAGATATTGACCAATCAAATATGTTTCTAGTCGCACTAGGGGCCTACGTCACGAAACCTATAGAGTCGACTGTTTATAGTAGGCGTTTACCTTTGATAGTTCACACATGTGGTAACTCACTTTATACTCAGCAACAGTGTGCAAATATGTTTTACATCAAATAGCCATTCTAGTCAGAGTTTATAACTGCAAATCTACAATCCCACAGAGCAAAAATGTATTGCTTTCTGCCAGATTTTCATATGCACATGTCGGAACATCCCTCGGCCATTTCCGTACCATAGATAATCTCGGGCGATATAAATTATATTCAGCAACTTTAAAGTTTGTTATTACTGGAAGTTTGACAGCTTGATTTTTGTTTATGAATTTTACTTGAGGGCATCTGAACCCATTTATACTATTCTAGACTGATTTAAAGAATACACATCGGATATATGAGATCTCATCAAGTTTTGGTACATACGTCATGCAATATATAACGTCATTTTAAGTGTTATGTTTAGGGTAAAGGTTAGGATTAGGTTTTGGATTAGTTTAGGGTAAGGTTAAGTATTAACACTAACCCAGAACTAAGAATTCATGTTTTGTCTTACATGACGGACATGCCATGTTCGGTAAGCTCTCCCCTTCCTCTCCACATATGATACACGAAAAAAGTCAAAGAGAGATACTATATAACTGTATATGAATATTCACCTAACCTTGCTAACTTTCAATGCAAGTTGATGTTGTTTGAATGAAATAAATTAATTAAATAATTAAAAAAATAATAATCAGCTTTTCCGTTCAATTGGTTTTATCTAATTGCGAAGTCGCTTCAACTGTTTAATACAGTCAACTAAGCGACTAAGCCCATATCTACTAACATAACAGTACTGACAGTGTATAAATATCAGCTAGATTAACCTGTCATTCCCAGACAATAGGGCTGCCTACCGAGAGGGTGTGTTTGTATACAGGATTGCACATTGTCTTCCAGTTTAAAAACATTGCACTCATCGTGGACACTGACACAAGCTTCTATATCAGTTTCTGTCTAAACGTTTGTTTACTCAAGCTAAATGGATTTTAAGTTACCACCGACAGCTAATGTCCATTAAACACTCTCAGACTGTCGTTAGAGAGGACGCCGCGTGGAAAACTGTCTCTGGTTATACCGTAAGTGGCAACCCTGTCTACGCACTATCTGACCAGCAGTGATCGTTTAGTGTTTGCCAGGACTCTTACCATGTGTTATCTTATGAGGGCAATCCTAGCTATTCGACCGACGTGTATGTGTTCTTGATAGAAAATAAAAAACAATAGATTCAGGGAAAGGTGTGATAAGGGACAGATAAAGTAACGGGGTGTGAGTTACCGTTCTCCATTGGCCCTGAACCACTCAGTCCGCTCGCGAAAAGATTTTCACATACCATCTACTCCTGGTCATTATAGACACGCCTATTCTACTTCACAATGACTGATAAAGCGCCAGACAAGGCATTGACAATCTTAAACTTTCTATCTGTGGGGACCAAGTTTCGAGTTAAAGCGCTGATAACATATGTTGGATGTTATACTCAAGTTTGACAATGTGTTTAACTTTGTAAAGCACTATTGGCTTATATATTATGATACATTGGTACTACCAATCAACTATATTTTTGTACATATATTTGTTTGTTTTCTTGTAGTTAATTACTAAGAGTCCTCATCTTTGAAAGGCCTTTAAATCATCATATTCCAGCTCCAGGTTTATTTTTATTCATAAATTCTGTTTTTCTGAAACATTTGACAGTTCAGTTTACTATGTCTGTGTTGTCATCATCGTAACTCGTGAATTTGATCTAATACAAGTATTTCCAATTGTCGCATTGCAGTGTATAACTTGTATTTAGATTGCATGAAGCATAACTAGACTTTAGTATTCATGTTCCCACATAAAACGTTTCCATTCAGCGGTAAACTGCATGTTTTCTATCTCGTAACATTAAAACTTTGACATCGACAGCCATGTTTGTTTTGCGCGGAAATTGCCTACAATGGATCGTCCCTTTATCTCTCAGAAATTTATCCAGTTGTTTGCAATAAAGGTTCATCATTGGAATTCATCCAGACAACAGATTAATGTTGGCAATTCCTAAGTAAATTTCTCAGATAGAAGTCCAGTGAAGAAAACAGTTACTACAAAACGGTTAACTATTCTTATACTAGGAGGAAGCTTCAGGATTACAACAGCCGAGCAGTCAATGCTGTGACGACAGGAAAGCTTTAATCAAGCGCGTGATGTACAGTATACAAGTTGCTGCCGAGTGAAGAAACGGTGCTTGAGCTCTCGCCAAGTCAGAAGAAAGCAAGTGGACTACCAATTCAAGATGGAACTAAACAGCATAAATAACAAAGACCAAGCTATGAAATAAAGAGACTGACAAATTCTGAAATATAATTACGGGTCCGAGCTAGACCATTGACATATATCATTGGTTCTGTCTAGGCTACCCCTGTGAATAATCCACGGTTATAGTCACCCCGAGCTCAGAAGTCCACGGGTAATCGAGAAACAAAGGCTGTTGTGAATATATAATGATTAGCATTGTTTCACTTTCACGGGTCCGTGCAAAACTTAAATTGATTTCGATTGCAAGTGCCGCCTACCCCTGACAGAAGCTTACATGTTAATCATATATAGTCACCGCTACTTCAGAAACTTACGGGTAGGCCTATAGCCACCCAGAGTTCAGAAATCCATGGGTAGTAGAGGCCATTGTGACTGTATAAAAATAACATTACTTTTATTATCATGGGTTTGTGCTTAACTTTAATTACGATCCACAGTTCTGCTTACTCTTGAATATAGTCCCCATGTAAAATTATACGAGTCACCCCAAACTCAGAAATCCACGCATAACCAAACATATCCCAGATATAGGTTTATCACTGGTTTATTTCTATATACGGGTCCGTGCTATAACTCTGATATAAATCATTGGTACTGCCAACCCCATAGAAACAACTATACAACAACTAAATATAATTTACGGAGCTATACAGCTTAACGGATATACAAGAAATAGAGCAATGATGTCGAAGATATCAATATGTTACCAGGCACGTTTATTCATTACGGGTAGGCCTTTGCGTTCTAACTCTGATTTATGTCATTGATACAACCTACTCCTAGTGATAATAAACAGGTAATCACTCCGATATCGGCCAGTAAATAAACATAGACGTAGATTCAAGATTTCACCCTGACCCAGAACAGAATCATATATTGGTCTCTCCATAAAAACAAGTTTCTTCCCCTAATAATAATCCACGGAACAATCACTCCGTGACCGCCACCGTCTAGTTTAACAAAGTGTCGAGATATTAAGTACTTACGTATGTGATGAGCCGTGTAGAGTGAACACGTCAGCGTCACCATACAGATACAGTTTATTGCCTCATAACGGACGTATAGACCACCGGATTTACTGCAGGGCACTCATCTAAAGCTAAGACGCGTGTATTATTGTATGTTTTAATAAACTTAATCACGTTGGAATTCATTTCAGACTTTGTGCTATTTTCTTGTATTCTTGTTTATATTGGTTGTGTAACCAATCTTGAATGGCCTGTAACCCAAAGGTCCCGGGTTCGAATCCCGGTGGAGGCAAGCAAACTTTTCTCTCTTCATTAATTCAAAATAAATAAATATACCTACCTTAATCTGAGATCGTATAATCATCTAAATTCTGGTTTTAACCAGTGGTGTCAGAACTGAACAATTCATACCTGGGTTGATTTCTAAAACTTTATTTATTGACCCTGCCAATCCTGACCGAACGTCTGTTTAGTTATCTCCCTAACAGGAAATATTCTACGCTGTCAGACGGTCGTTACAATATGGAGAGTTGGTGTCTGTAAAGGTGGGTACATATGCAATACTTTTATTGAGTTGGTTGAATACCCCGAACATATCCTTTTTTCGAGAATTCTTCATCCATTTTCATTGTTGACTATCGCTGTCATTTTACTAGCAGGGTCCTCTCGTAACATCTGATTGCGTGCGTAGAAGTTCCCACGCATCCAGTCAATCGCTTGGAAGCTTAGTCCGATTATATGCCTTCAATCCAACAAAGGCTGTAATGCAGAGTAGCTCGGAATAAAACTCTTGGCTAGCGAAGATGCCAACAACCAGCATGTAGGTTTTTAATTGAACCATCGAACATTTATAAAATAATATGTTATTATCCAGATTTACTTTAATTTCGCAATAAAATCATCACGTCTTAATGATGTTTCCGGACACCTGTGGGGTCCCCCAGGGATCCGGTCTAAGTCCACTACTATTTCTGGTTTATGACTACGATCATGTGAAAATAGATCACTTTGTCTTGTCGACAACAAATAATATTAAGTATTTAAACAGTGGTTGTCTGTACATGTGGTGTATGTATTTTTGCAGTGTATACAATTCTCACATATTCGGAGAAGATTACAGTGGTTCGTTCCTGCAATCACAAAGTAAGTTAAAATATTTTGATTATGAAATTACATTTTATTTGCAGACTATTTACGTATTCGATATTCAATATTCAATATTGGTCAAAGTAGAAGATTAGATTATTTGTAATTTCTATAAACGTAAAGAATGTGGATCAAAGAATAAATTCATTGCAGCGCATTATCATTCTTGCAAAAAAAAAGGCATATTTACCAGTGGTTAATATGGAGAAAAAAGACTAACGAAACAAACGGTTCTGCACTAGCTCGTATATCTCAAGGAAGAATTTTATCACATGCCTCACATTCACAGTAACATCTGATTAATAGCAGCTTGATCGAATGGCGTCAACTAGAAACGTCAAAAGATTTGAAATCAATGATGATAAATGGAAATCTTGTATTTAGTTTATTTACACTGTTTTACCTTATTTTACACTGTTTACATCTGTATTACAGAGATAGGGATAGAAACTGGGTGTGTGGGAACGCTTTTGAAGTACATGCCCTGTTTTGAGTCTGAACGGGACTGCCGTTAGCACTGCCCCTCGGAAGGCGTGTCTGCTAACGGTATTTGGCTAATCAGTCGCGTCTTGATTACAAGATGAAAATAATTTGGATTTTTCTTTTAATTAATTTATTCTATATTACATACAATGGTTAAATAATTTATACAGTTTAAATTCAATACAACTGTTTTGAGACGAATTGAGCCAACATGTTTTTGATAAACTTTAAAGTTTAAATGAGTCATAAAATAAACAATAAGAAATGTAGAAAGTGCCCCTTTTTATCACCTCCTTCGGCTCCAGTGTAACTGTAGAAGTTTGTTGCTTCATGCCATATACAAACCCGGCAGGCTTCTTCTGTCAAAAATTGAGCTCATTTCCTGTGAATCGTTGAATGGCGCTGATAAGTGTTGGCAAGTAGATTGCTTTGTAATATATTTTAAATTTCTATCAGGTCGGTATACTGGACTGATAAAAACAAAAAAGCTTTATTATCACAAAAGCTGAAAATTGCAAGACCCATATGGCTTACTTTCTGATCTTGGAAACGAACTGAACTGTCGACAGTCTCCTTCAAAACGATCGTCAATCTATTCCTTTTAGTTATGAAAACGGTTTAAAAATTGACTGCTTATTCCATAAGTGTTAAACGTTCTATTATAGACCTGCCACATCACGTAACTCTGGTGTGTGAGGGGAACTCTTTCGGAGAAAGGCAGTAAGCCTAATCAGCTAACTAGCGCGCTAGATAACCATCCCGTATATAGTGCGGTATAACGGCACTAGGAAGAAAATAATATAAAAAAAATAGCTCTCACTTTGCACTCTTAGTTGTTTTATTCTCTTAAAAACAAATTTCAATAACTTTTACATGAAAAAAAACAACATATCGACACGATAAGAGACAGATTAATGAACCTTTATGCCGATAAATTTCCTTCGACTTTATTGTTTTGGAGGTGGAATGGGTTGACTCCACGTCTTGTTCTCGATATCGCCAATCGACCAAACTTCGCGGGATTGTCGCCTGTGCAATATCATCACTACGCTCGTCCGTGATAAAAGTATGAATATGCATCAAAATCGTGCATTTTGTTCGCCGGAACCATATACATGTATAGGAACATACGTCATAGTAAGACATGACGTCAACTTAAGTGCTATGTTTAGGGTTATGTTAGGTTTAGGGTTAGTTTAAGTGTTAGGTTTGGGGTAAGTTTAGGGTTATGTTTGGGATAAGTTTAGGGTTAGGTTTAGTATTAACCCAAATCCAGAACTAAAAAATTACGTTTTGTTTTGAATACATGACGGACATACCCGGTGGAGGCAAGCAAATCTCTCTTCATTTATTCAAAATATATATATGGGTCTGTGCACTATCCACAGAATTAAAATAAGCCCAGCGAATTTCATATGGCTTAAGAATACACCAATATAGTTTAGAAGTACGTTATGTTCTGAATCCAAAAACAGATGGAATCTCTGGGTTCTCCAAACATTGCGAGCTACCTTGTCAGTTGATTAAAAAAATACATGACGATCGGTTGACCTCCGAGATGATGAGCGCAATAGATTTGAGGATTTTCAAGTGCGATGTCACACAAGGCAGGTCTTGTGGGGACAGAATGAGGTGTGAAGAAAACAATCAAACACTTCGTGATACATATTATAGGAGAAAACAAACTACTACTGTGGCGGTTTGTCAAGAATAGACAAAACAGTATGCCTGTAGGCCTATTAGGGAGTTTTCAAACCTCTGCCAGCAAGCGTTTAAGTAACTTTGGATAATTAGAGCTATATGTTAAGTCAACGGTCTTTTAGATGACATTACGTTACAATGAATTTCTATTATGAGGTGACATCAATTTAATTTGTGACGCAAGTCACCTTACTGGCTGCTAACGAAGCTTTGAACAACTGGGCCAAGATGAACTTCATTTTCCTGTGTAGGTCTATTAACTGGCTACTTCTCCACATTGATGACCTTTGAAATCATTCCAGAAATTGGCCCATCCCCATTAAGGCTCGTCACAATGTACTGACAAATTCAGAGAGACGTTTTTCTTATAAAGTACAAACATTTCACACTATTTCAAAGTTGACAAAAGCTATAATTGATTTTGAGAGTTCTGGGATTGTGACCACCATAGCATAGCGTCAGATTCCATTAGATGTTTATTTAAGGCAGTTACGTGTTCTCAAATCTGTAATAATTTGTTTGGTCTTTGCAAAACTGATTAATTAATTAATGATTTCTTTGTAAGTGTGATTGGGATTTAACGCCGCACTAAAGGTTATTTCACTCGCATGAAGGCGTGCCAACCCAATGGGTGCATGGAACCCCCATCGACAATACTGGCAACAAACTAAGTCAAAACAGGACCAAAACGGGACAAATACAACGACATCACAAACATATCGGCTTTGTAGTGCCTTTTAGCTTCGAGAGCACCAGAGTAACAGGAAGTTCCCTCCCAACCATCCGCATTAATTAACGAAGATACAATATTATTGAAATAAATGTTTCTTCGTAATAACCAGAGATTAGCAAACAGTTGAGATTAACTTGCAATATACGAATGCGATAATCTGTGATCGATCCTCGGTGTTGCGAAAAGGCCTCGTATCAGTCAATGAGGGGGAACAAAGCGTTGATCCGGGACGGGAACGGGGATCTAAACATACCAAAGTCACAAAATCACCGAATTTGAAACAAATTTATTTGATCAAACGGTCTGTTGGTAAGGAAGGTGTCTGGGTCCACAAAAGGCTAAATTTATGTCTTTTTCCATTTATGTTCTCAATTTTGTATACCTTCTAAGTGGACATATATTCTATTTTCAAGGGAATTGTTTCTGTTTGTTTTTTTAGCTGAATTGGGCTTGTTGTGGTATGGATTTCATTTAAGTGCAGAATTGAGCTTGACATTTGTAGAAAGGCTCCCGTTTTTTGTAGGCAATTTTGTTCGTGAGTTGTGGAATGGTTTGTAAGTGGGCCTGTCAGTTGTAGAATGAGTCAATCAATCAATTTATCTATCAGCCAATCTACCAATCAATCATTCAATCAACCATTACTTCTTTGTATCGATTATTTATTCTAACCTTCACAATTTATGTTGGTTACTAAAGTTATATCTGGCGGACCCTGTAATTAGAGATCTCTTTAACTTTGAGACCGATTGCTGTCAAAACATGACGCTCGAGTTTTACCGATCACTCGATCTGTCTCTGCGCACGCATTCCGCACGATCCCGCCTGGTTAGCTGACCCAACCATCGTCACATTCGGTCACATTTTATACGTTTTTCTTAATGACTTGCGACTGATCAGCCAAACATCTGAGAGCTATCAATTGCTTATCTCTACTGGTAAAGTGATAGTGTTGCTGAATGTACTTATTAGTCATCTTGGTCTCCTACTAATAGCTAATATTTCTCCAAGCACTCGATGTTCCGCTGATTACGTGAACACACGTCGGTCAGATACATAGCATTCATCACCGTGTTTGTCACTTCAAATGACATGCATGCACAGTATGCGAGAACCAGCTAGTAACTCATACTAACTTTCCTAAGAACACAATTCCTTTCGAATGACAAACTAGTCTGCTTTGCACTGGTGTCAGACATTCTTTACTTCAATTAATCAGTGAGAAAACTTAAAACACACAAGCGTTTGTCTAGTGCCATATTGAGAAAGTACACCTTATAGTCTAATGTAAGCGCTCTGCGAATGCACACTCCGAGTGTGAGTGTGTAGTTGACTATAAACAATAGTTTACTTTGGTGCATAAGTAAAAGATATACAATTTGGCCTTACAAACAGCCCGTATTGGTCACAAATCTGCATTCCTCGAGGTGAAGCACCTGTCTACGCAACTACCCAGATCAGTGGCATATTGGAACATGTTTAGACTCGCCTTTCGTTAGCAGGAAAGAGGACGCTAGAAAGATATGTCTATGCTTAAAAACATTATCTAACAGATAGCATAATAGTAGATTAATTTTGTGTATTTAAACATGTTAACTTTCAGACATGTGCGTCTGCATTAAAAGTTCGTTCTAGAGTTTATAATCAGATATGTTTTTATTGGGTCAAATTGAAAGTCCACCTTGGGCTATACGCTTGTTGACATCAAAAGTACCTATTGTATTCCACACTATATAATAACGGCGGACACACAAGCCACTTTACCACGGCCTCGGACCGCTTACAATATTCACAAAGCTACTTATTTATTTCTTAAAGTTAAGAAATATTAAACCAAATTTCAACCTTTCATTTGATCATGAAAAAAAGTTAAATGTGAAATAACTAAGTTGAAATTTTATCAATTTCACTTATAATCTTTCATTTGGGGTCATGCACAGTTAAGCAAAGTGGTGTTTATGTATTTAAAATGATGTTTGAAAATTCGCTAAGTTTTTCTCAACTTTAAGAAATACTTAAGTAGTTTTGTGAATACGGACCCAGGACACGGAACGCCACACCCGTTCTACCAGAATCAGGACATTTAGAAGCGTCCGTGTAAACGTGTACATAGTGTTTCCAGTTAGATGAAATGTGATCGAGTGATCATAGGGTAATAATATGACAGGGATCAGATTTTTTAATTTTAAACTCTAGTTGTGTAGATATGTATGGTGAAATTAGGTTCCATGGAGGAAAGTGGGCGTAATAGGCTTCATCGCAAATACAGAACTTATAAAAAGATCAGAAAATAAATTTTGGCAACGAATACTGACAGGAATGCGTAAAGAATTACAAGAAAACAAAGCATCATAAAAGAAAGTTTGTAGCACAGTAGATGCAGAATTATTCAAGGAGGATTTAAGTTTTAAACCAAAACGCACTGTTCTCATCTTACGGTGTATGTCAAGCGGAAATTCCCCTCACATTATACCTGACGTATAATGGCAGCTATTGATTTCATTGGTCCAGTACACAGACGCAATGTCTGCAATGCCTGACACTGGATGGAATTCATTCGTTGTTTAGTACTGGTAGTATAGCTGAATCAAAGGCTTCACAATCAAAATCTAAACGAGAACGAATAAAAGAACGTTATAATATTAATAAACACTTTTTTCTGCTCCCCAGGCAGTTGATGAACCACAACGTAGACGAATCAAGGAAGATTGACACCTGTCTACTAAATAATCAATATGCATTTTCCATGTAAGCTTTTCGTCGAAATAAACCCCCAAATATTTGAAAAAATTAGAACATTTAATATGCGATACATTAAGAGTAAGAACTAAAGGTGAAGGAATATGTTTGTTTGAAAATAAAACTGCTTTAAATTTAGAGGTAGAAAAGCGAAAGCCACACTCCATTGCCCATTTTGCTATATCATTTAACCCACCCTGGATATTTTTAACAAGTATATTAAAACTGCGAGACGAAAACCAAATTATTTTATCGTCAGAAATAAAGAGCATGAAGAGGGTTTATACGGAAAGGTAAATCATTGATTATAATAGAAAATAAAGTGGGGGGAATCACACTGCCCTTGGGAACACCATATGCCACACTGCATACGTCACTAAAATTGTTGCCATTTCGTACTTTAAAAAAACCGATTAGAAAGAAAACCCCGAATCCATCCGAACATTTTATTCCCTAAACCTATATCCTTACGTTTGACCAACAGCCCTCTCCTCCACACCACGCCATATGCTTTTTCGATATCTAAAAACACTGCTAAGAGATAAGATTTATATGAGCATGAATTGTGTATTGGCGTTTCTTACGTTACTAGATGACTTACATCTGAGGTACATCTGTTTTTTGCGGAATCCGCCTTGAAATGGGGAGGTAATATTGTGTTTATCCAGATACCATACAAGACGATTGTTGACTAATCTTTCCATGAGTTTTCAGAGACATGATATGAGGGCGATAGGAAAGCAATAAAATAATATGAAGGCATCTTACTATTTTATTGCATTTTAATACCATATGGTCGTCCATGATTTTATCGTCCTCTTGGACAAAATCTATTGTTACTCCTGTTTTAAAACCTGGCAAGGTCCCGTCGGGTCTGGTAAAATCTTTAAAATAGAATTACTTATCCCATCCTCCCCTGGGGTTGTATTCCTGGTAGAAGATAATGCGTTCTTTTCGGTTGGCTCTATTTTTGGCTCGTTTGCAGTCCGTGGTGGCCTCCTTGCAGTCATCGGTCCACCACGGTATTGGTGGCTTGACGTATGGTTTGCCTGAGGATTTAGGTATGGCTCTCAAGGCAGCTAAATTAATGGCTGCGATTACATTGTTATTAAATGTATTGTTTCCACCCATGTGGGCTAGCGGTGTCATTGGTGGATATATTGGTGCCAAACGACACGAATACAACATGAGTGATACTTCTAAAAACTTAAAACACAGGGTTAGATCGAGACAGGGCATATTACCAGTGTGTATATCCAGTCGTGTTGACGAGCCATCATGTAAAGTTACAAGATCGTTGGACTCAATAAAATCACTCACGGTTCGTCCATTTGAATTTGCGTACTCATAAAACATGATATGAATTAAAATCACCACAATAAATAACACCATTTGCGTTAAAAGATAAAAGAGACTTTAAATCTTGTATATCTATTGTATTGTACGGGTTATATATATATTAAAGATGTTAATAGATTTATCATGACAGGAAACTTGAATACATTGACACTCAATAGAGCTAAAAGAGGGTAAAAGTATAACACTATAAGCTATATTTTGTTTAATAAAAAAGGCTAAACCACCTCTAGCTCCAACACGATCTAAACGCTCAACTATATAACCTGGCATAGAGAAATTTAAAACAGGTTTAAGACCAGTCTCTTGTATACATACGATATTAGGTTGAACGTTAAGATTCGATAAAAAGTGTTTAAATTCTTGCCCATGAGCAATAAGGCTCGTACAATTAAAATGTAAAAGATTAAAAGCCATTATGTGGATGATTAGAATTGAGATACCCATTATCGGTTCAGCTTCGACTTAACTCGTTTTAAGTGTTCGTTGGTACATGTATTTATAATCTTTTCACCCAGGTGTTTAGATGCACATGTAAATATAACTAGACGCATCTCAGTTTCATCTTTCGGTTTAAGACATGTAAATAAAAGATCTGAAATAAAGGTTATTATCATACTTAAATATTTATCTGGGACAACAGTATCGGTTTGTGTTTGGGCAGTGACCTCGGTCTGGGTTGAAGT
>JAQQZZ010138933.1:0-13290 GCA_030265115.1 Mopalia vespertina | reverse complement strand
TTTGAAATGAAAAGCGAATTTCTGGATATTGATGGCTGGTTTATGTGAAATACCCACAACAAAGTATCGGAAATGACTGTTACCGAGACTTTATGCCATTAGGCACCTATATGAACCCGAGTTTGAGACCGGGAGCTGCATAGAAGGATTTATATTACGACTTTCCTTCCAGCAAATGAGGCATCGCGTTATGCCGTTGATACCGCACATATAACATGGCCAAAAGAAAATGGGGAAGGTAAGACGACATTTAGGTCTATACGCAAGCATATATTCAATGGAAGATACATTCGCCACAACAAATGGTGGTGATTCAATTTTAATCGCTTTGTCAACATGGCGGATGCAAACCAAATACGCGACTCATTTGTGGAGTACGCAGGCTTTAAAGGATAAATAAGTATATTTACATTGACTATTTGAGTGAGTCGATCATATCTGTATAACGTGGTTTTTGTTAAAAAAAATACAAACTTCAGCGAAATACAATATGTTAAATCACAAGCGTTGTTCTATTGCATTCAAGTTAAAAAAAAATTTCCGTTAAAAAATGTATGTTACATGTATATCTATAGTATTTGCTCTAATTGAACGCGGGGAAATATAATTATACACGTGTGATACGATTGCAACTGCTGACATCGATACTTAAACTAAGTCGATATAGCTGCAATAACAATATAAGAACATACCATCACATGTTTGCAGTGTTGTAAGGATATAAACCATCAACTGACTTCCTAGGTCGAAAGTTTACACGGTTTGAACCACACTCAGTTAATCGTTTATACGCCGATAAAGTTGCAAAACATGAATGGCAATTCGTAAATATTTTGACAGTTTCAGTTATATATTGGCATTTTGGGGCCCGCTCATCAATTGGACCCAAACTGTAGCACCCTAGCGAAGCTATACAGCGGTAACAGGGTACACCCAAAGTAAATGCAAGTACGGGCAGGCCATCTTGTTGCGACCTTGGGGTAAAGCAATGTCCCGGGCTGACAGAGTATGGTTTCCTCGGTCGAAAGTTTGAACCCCATTCAGTTGATCGTCTCGAACCCGATAAAACAGCAATAAGTGATGGTAAATTCTTCAACGTTTTTGAAAGATTCAGTAATAGACAATTCTAATTATAATCCGATCTCAAAAACGCTCCCCGTGTTTTGTTTGTCGCTGTATTGAGAATTAACACAATCACCCCACCTACAACGACGACCGGTTTCTTAAATTGACCAATCAGACAGCTGCTTCTCAATTCTGGTTTGTAAAATCTGAAGATTTCCAGACTGCGTACTTTTACATGACAAACAGATACATGCACACACACCATTAAAATAATAAACGTTGAGTGGAATTGCATTTTCCCCTGTTTACATGCGACTTCCAACATCAACGTCAGAAGAAAATCTGACAACTTCTGCTAGTTTTGGCTGAATTTGGTGTTTACCATAGCCCCGTGTTATCTGTGTTTTTATTAGACATCTAAAGCTGTGACATTTCGTGAACCCCAGTAAGCTTGACCTAATTGAACAGTATAAGTAAAGTGATTGCGTTAGATTTCAATATAGCGACAAAAAAAACACGTGAAGCGTTTTTGAGATCGGATTTTAATTAGATTGAGTTATTATAGAGTATAAAATAAACACTTAAACAGCATCAATGTTTAACCTACTGTTATAAAACTCTCTGCATGTTGATTGGCGACATATGATTTGTTTTTCTCTACAACAACATGTCTTCGTTTACCTGTACCAATCTAACGAGATATTTTAGTTGTATTTTTTCAATTGTATAAATAATTCATTACAGAACAACATGTATTTTTAACATATCATAATTACATCATCCAACGAATGAGCAGAAAGAGAGCACATTGCCAAGTTAAAAAAAAAATACTTAGTTTCGTTGACCGATTTTGAGAATTCCTGTTTGCTGAAACGTCTTTTTTTTCTCTTGGAACATAGTAATCGGATTTGAAGCATAAGATTAAAGTCAGATACCCTAGCAAACGCTAACTCCAACAACAATATTAAATTTTTTCTAGGGATCTCGATAATTCTTCACACATAAAATTATTGAATTCATCCACCGGGGAATTGATCTTCAGAACTAAACAGGTGGTGCTTCTGAACAGACGATGCATACGGAGTCTGATATCGCAGGTGCTTGTTTTAGAATTAATATATTAGAACAGCATCAGTGTCTGTGAAATATAACACGGCAATAGGTCTGGTTAATTTGTGGAGTTGTTTCCAGAACGTGGGGAGAAGTCTGGGTATTATACCACAAAGTCAAGCCGATCAGTGTTGAGTCAAGGAAATCGAATTTTCACAAAGTCAAACCGATCAGTGTTGAGTCAAGGAACTCGAATTTTCACAAAACGGTGTTAATCATCCGGGCTTTATGTGTCTTATTATAACCCAGCAGTATGTATTTTATTTTATTTATTTTTTCATTCTTTGGTTAAAGTTAGCTTAGATTGGATATCCGGCATTCTTCATTCCGGTTGGCCCTGGGCCCTAACGTATTCGGAATACGTTAAGCGGCTCTTGGAGCCTCGCCATTTGGGTGTTTTATATACCTTTATAAAATTGTGCTTTAATCAGGTTCTTGATAAAGATACTATAGTTCTCTATACATTACGCCATAAAAGATACGTTAAGACTTGTTAGGTCTTAACTGAACCTGTTTCGCCTGTAACATCAGGTCTGGGAGAAAAAGAGACCTGCAGCGATCTCTCTCAAAAACCTTTCGATATAGCAGCGGTCGGCATGGGCGGTAAAAGGATTTTAAAGCACCACTAATTCAGGAACGTACATGTGTGCAAATTATTGATCCAAAATACTCCTAGGTTTAATTTAAGCCCGCCTTAATCAACTCTAAGATTGTTTGTTGGATTAGGGTTTAATATTGTATACTTAAGGTTATTTCATTCACACGACGGAGTGCCAGTCCAATGGGGGAACGAAACCACCCTCGACTTCACTGGCAACGGACAAAGACATGACAGGACAAACACAGGACAAAATACATCACAAACATATCGACTTCATGTTGCCCGTTCGCTTGAAGAGCACCACACTAAGAGACCCTGGGCCCCATTGTAGTCGCGCTTGTTGAAACAGAAAAGTGAACGTATGTAAACTGTGCCATACATTTGTTTATCGTTTTTTAGCAGTGTCACACAAGGTGGCTCGAAAGATTAAAAAAATATTGTGTGACGTCCAGAAATGGTGCAGTCCACGGAGCAGAACAATTCCTGATAGTGTTTTATATTTATAACGAGTGCACTGTTTAATGATTTTTTTTCATTTCAGGAGTTTTGAAGGTTGTATTTTAACTGGTCAATACAATATTGATATATGTTCGTTTAATCCGAATTTCCGGAACTAAGATTTTTGCAAATGGCAACGGAATATAAATTGGTTGCTATACATTCCATTGAAAATATCCTTAACTTAAGCCATCACGTCTAAAATTTATGTAACATATCACGTGCCCCTGTTACGAAAAGGATCATTTAAATATATACCAATTCTGTAGTTTAGTTAGATAACCATTAAATAACCGCGGCAGATCAGTTTCTGCTTGTCGTATATTGGTTATGTTGTCGTGTTACTTAATATTTTGGTTTCGAAAATTCTGGAAAACAACACATCATATAATGTATAATGTATTTGAGCAAAATAATTATATCCCTGGGATGGGTAGTTCTACGCGCTATTACATTTGAACCACTATTAGATGACTTCACGCAATGTTGATTGTCTATCTATATCCGCTATTACATATTTAATATGGTGTTGGCGACAACTCGTCTTTCTACCAACCGGGCCCTGCGCAATAACACGAATTGATTTAACTGTAAACAATCTAACAGAATATTTCTGTTTCCGTTTCATTTCAGTAGAGTAACAACATGCACAAGAAACATGCAGCTTAAGCCTACGGCATAACGCCCCTCGCGAAAACAGCAAAAGATCGATTTAGTAGCAAACTTAAAGGGCACGGCTTTATTGCCGCATTCGATTAACCCTTCTTGCGAAAAAAAAGAGTTACATTTTCGTGGTAAAAGATAATCGGATACGGTTACCAAGAGAAGGGCTTAAAGTCAGATATCCTGACATGCTGTTACTCCTACAAGAATATTGGATTCGGGGATTAACTACAGGCACTCTTATTTCTTCACAGATTACTTTATTGAAAAGATCGATCATTGGATTGATGCTTAGGAATTGAACAGGTAGTACATGTTGACTCAGATACCCAGGGACCTTACTCTAGCACATCTGAATAGAATACGATTATTGGATCGGAAGCACTACTTGGCAATATGTTGGTATGTGTACGGATTTTTTTTGTAATATTCCAAAGCTACTTGATATGTCTGCTTCAGCTAATCACCATGAAGTATGTCTGCCTTTATAAGGAGGGACATATCTCGCCGCCAGACATCTTCCGGCGACTGTTCACCGCTGTATACGCAGCTGTTTCTCCAATAAGGAACTTACGAGCTGCTTTAACACGAAAAGAGCAAACAATAGCCCTGTAAATGTTCATTAAGAGTATCTGGGGCGCGAGAATCAGTAGAATTCAGCTCACCCATTCCTTTCCGACAAGATTACTCTCTTAATAAATGTTAACAAATGACGGAAATTTCCCAAAATTATCACAAAGGTTGGCCATTATGCCCCAGCACTATTTGTCACAAACAACTGAGCCCTAGATATAGTATCAAATGCAGCCAAGGGATTGTATTTTAAATACGTATTTATGTATAAAATACATTACGACATAAATAAATTATGGAAATGGTACATAAAATGAAATATAGTGTATACCCCTGTACTGATTATATGTACAGTGTTTACATTGAAGCGACGTCATATTGACATCAGATTAAACCATTTTTATTGGGGGGAAATATTTCCACTTTGACAAATTTTGTTGATATCAAATGTTAATGCACATAAATATGCAGCTTTTAACAAAAACAAACCAATTACACTAATGGATTAATTAAGTTAGAATATCCCAGCTGTAAGACGGCGATACCAGTACATATTGCATAGAGAAAAACGAATCGAGTCTTGAGCAGATAGCCGGTAGACAGGAGTGTCGAAAAATGATATTCTTAGCGTGTGGATGACTTACCACAACTCAAGTATCGCACAGCTTACACACTATATAGGAGGTATCTCTGTTTAATTAACCAGTATTGACGAACAGCAAGTATTTCACGAACTACAGTACGAGCGATATCCTTTATAAAATTACAAGTATTTATTGTAAAGCGATTTTAATGAATATTTATTGAATAATAGCTTGAGTTACTGTGACGCCAACGATATGATACGAAACCACCACCATAACTTTTAAATTATCAAATTAGCTCTCACAAGATAACGAAAGCTATTTTACAGTCAGAATACCGTTTTAATTTCTGTTATGTACCTTTCCTGGTTCAATATGTAACACTCATTTTCTTTAACGGATATATTCATATTCAATTTGTAGGCTGAATTATTCCTAGCCCATGCCGACTATCTCGTTGGCTACATATTTAACATTACTTTATACCCCATATTAATGGTCATTACATGATCTCGACATATCTAAAGGTAACCCATAACACAACTCGAGATTAACGTTTGTTAAGAAACTTGTCTCTGTGAGTTTATCTAAAGCATGAGATGTTTAATCGATTTCAATCTACGTCCCTGAGCCAGTGTGATTCCTTATCAGAAATATATATAAATTGAAATGCAGTGTTATTCTATCTCTAGAAATGAAATTACATTAGGGAAGACAATTATCGCTCAAAATAGAAGATTTTTTTACGTATAATTATACCTTCACCCCTCCTCTCATTGTTTGGTATTACCTATTACGAGATAATGTCTTCTACAATAGAATTAGAACAGGCATTTATCGTTATCCGATATCTCATTCCCTTCTTATCTTCAGTCTTTAATCACAGCTTCTAAGACCAGTGTTATTTAAAACTAATTCCTTATTCTCAATTTTTGTCCAACATGTGATTACATTTTAACTCGAGTCCTTGAATGGCCTTTCAGCCTTGGGCTATTATATATATTTACCAAACCCGATAACTTCTAATTGATAAGACGAAAACAACAGTTCTCCACGAAAAGAGACACAAAACGGCACTATAAAGTATTATAGTCTCAATATAATACTCATTTTATTGCCGACTGATGTTCATATAAATACGGTGATGATTAGCTTTAAATACCTAATGATTTAAAATGATGTAGTCCTTATACAATATGTTGCGCCATTTTGCACTAATTACTGACTCCAGAATTACACTCGATGACTGCACAGTTTGAATCACAATATTCCGAGGAATCCAGTCTTTGAAGCAAGGAAAACACAGTTTTTCTTACAATTACGTCGAAAGACATGATAATGTGTATCACAAACATACCACTGTCACTATAGCTGTACTTGTGTGTACCGAATGTGTTGTTCGACAAAACTTCAATATTTCTGATTTTAGTGGTATTAAGGTCTTTGTTCGACGTGATTCAAACGATTAGCTGTTCGATTCATTAATGAATTGTTTGATCAGTGGATTGATTGTCCACTTTCAAAACATATTTAGATAATTTCAACGGCGTTCTCACGAAACTCTAGACAAAAATACCCACACATATTATTTTCCAGCCTTATGTCCGCTTCTTGTTCATATGTCTTCTAGGTTTTGTTTGTTTGTTTGACTGGGATTTAACGTCGTACTCAAAGGTATTTCACTTATATGACGACGGATTGTCCACTTCACACTTTTACTTGTCTCATTACGGTGGAAAACCGGGAGGACACCTCGTAAAAACCACCCCCGCGATTGCCGGAGCCGCATCGTGTGACTCTCTCACATATCTGACCTGATGGTCGACAGACGGACTCGATCCTGTGAACGGTAAATTGGAATAGGATTAGTAAGCGCACACGCTACCACTAAGCAACGGCCGCGGGCCCTATATCTGCTAGGTATCGCATATCACATTCCTTATTGCCATTAGAACATGGTTACTCTGGACACAGAGCTTTCCAACGGAATACGGAGGTTTCGCGTTTTGATATTACAACAGCAAATCTCTTTCCAATATGACGTTGCCACTTTCTGATTGATCAATGGGGAAAAGAAATTCATGAGTTTTTAGTAACGTTTATCTTTGAATTTGGTAATATTGTCAATACCACCCATGTTAAAAGTTGTGGATTGGCCATCCTTTGCCGTAAACCGATAACATCTCTCTGTTTTCGTAACGCAATAACACGAAATCCCCGCGTTGAATTGAGTTGAACTGGCATTGCTTTTTACTAAATGTATTAGCAGCTTCTGGGTACACAAGAACCACACATGCCACTTTTCAAGAGCAGTGTAAGTTGAAGTCCCTTATGTTTTTTTTTTCTTTATTTAATTAAGCAATCTTCTATAATGCAAATAATTTCGGCATTAATTGTCATTTTATCACATTTTATTACCAAAATAACACCTTTAACGAAGTATCGTTGATTCCTTCGGTTAAAATATTTACACAGCGGTTGGAGAGAAACGAGAGTACAATTGTACTGAAAAACCTTACGTAAACTCGTAAACTCCACATAACAGAGATTGCCCTCGAACTTTTTGTTCGAAAAGCTAATAAAATTAATTAAAACATTATTTAACCAAGCAGCCTTAAATTCAGGTTGTGACTTACATAATCTATACTCTTGCAAAATTTTACGTGTTAACCAATCAGAAAGCAAGGGCGCAAATGAATAAACGATTTAACAAAATACCTCTATTTCTATTTCATTTTAGTAGAAAAACATCACACACAAGAACCACATCACACACAAGAACCACGCAGTTTAAGACTACGATATGGGGCCTCGCACGAAAACAGCAAAGGATCGATTTGGTGGCAAAGTTAAAGGGCATGTTTGCTGCACTGGATTAACCCTTTTTGCGTTATATTTTAGTGGCAACAGATAACCGGATGAGGTCACCAAGAGAAGGGCTTAAAGTCAGATATCCTGACATGCTGTTACTCCTACAGGAATATTGGATTCCGGGATTAACTACAGGCACTCTTATTTCTTCACAGATTACTTTATTGAAAAGATCGATCATTGGATTGATGCTTATAGGAATTGAACAGGTGGTAGATGTTGACTCTGGTACCCAGGAACCTTACTCTAGCCGTTTTAATAGAATACGATTATTGGATCGGAAGCACTACTTGGCAATATGCTGGTATGTTTACGGAGTCTTTATGTAATATTCCAATACTACTACTTCTACTTCATATTTTTGCTTCAGTTAATCACCATGAGGCATGTCTGTGTTTATCAGGAGGAACATATCTTGCCGCCATACATCTTCTAGCGACTGTTAACCGCTGTAAACGCAGCTGTTTCTCCATTAAGGAATTTACCGTCTTCTTTAACACAAAAGAGCAAACAATAGGTCTAAATATTACAGATTTGTATCCATTAAGAGTATGTGGAGCGTGAGAATCGGTACAATTCAGCTCGTCCACTCCTTTCCGACAAGATGGCCCCCGGAATGATATGAAACAGAATGACGGAAACAGGTCAACATTACCACAAAAGTCGGACATTTCGCCCAAGCGCTATTTGTCACAAACTGCGCACTAAATATAGTCCCAAAGGCAGCCAAGGGTTTGTTATTAAGACGACGTATATATGTATAAATTTTTAGTAGATTGTGACATAAAGAAATGATAGAAAACGTAAATAAAATGAAATATGGTATATAAATCAAGACGGAGAGAGAAAGAAGATTCGTTATAGCTCTTCACTTATTATATGTTTATCCTTGTGACATAATATGAACGCCCAATGCAGCCTTTAATAAAACAAATGAATTACACTAATTGATTAATTAAGTTAGCATACCCAGTTGTCCCACAGTTGTGACAGTATGTATTGTCTGGGGGAAACACCTGATGATCTTTGCAGGTTTCAAGTTTCTTTTTTCAAGTCATGATTTTGGTGCTAGCAAAAGGGGAGAAGAACCACAACAACTAAGGCAGGCATATCAATTTGAAATCCACATGCCTTAGAATCTGGAACGTAAACTAAATTCATAAAGTAGCATCTGTGTTTCGAAAGCAAGCGAAACACTAAGGGAGGCTTGAGCAGATAGCCGGTATAGACACAAGGTATACAGAGTCGAAACATTATATTCAGAGTATGGGGATACCTTTCCTTAACATATATCGTTTGCACGGTTTACTTGCACGCTATATATGAGGTACCGCTGGTTAATTTACCAGTATAGTCAATAAGTGTTTATGATGATTTACACGAACTCGTGTATGCGTGTGATATCCTTTATGAACTTACAAATAATTATTGAAAAATGATTTAAGTGAATGTTTATTGAATGATAGTTTATGTCACTGTGACGCAAACGATATAATACGAACAGTGCGCCATACAATTTACATTATTTAGTGGATAATAAAAGCCACTGTTACCGTCAAAATACCGCGTTCAAACGAGTTGTGTAGTTTCTCTCTTTTAATTGTTGGAAGAGAGATTTATATATTTCTAAAAAGCAATCAGACTGCCACGCGGATGTAGATTAATTAAAATCGATGAATCATTTTATGCTCTAGATAAACTCCCAGAGACAAGATTCTTAATAATAAACCTTAATCTCAGGTTGTGTTATGGGTAACCTACAGACATCTGGATAGAAGGTTATGACCATTAACATGGTGTATAAAGTATTGTTAAATGTGTAGCCAACAAGGTCTTTGGTATGGGTTAGGCATAAAGCAGCCATCAAATTGGTTTTTCCAGAGATTTAGAGATTAACCAATGAATATATCCGTTAAAGAGAATGAGTTTACAGCCTGTCGGATACAGAGTGAGAATTCGCCTTAACCAGTAGGTGTTTTAGATTTTTCTGTCTTTTGTATGCCTATTACACTAGCTTCGTTATATAAAAAAAAACTTTCGTGATATTTGTCAGCATCTGAGAATTTATTGATATCTCGTTTAAAACGTATTTATACATCAAATGTTATTACAGATAAAACTTGAAATGTAGTCTTATTCTATCTGTAAAAATGAAATTACGTCATGGAAGAAAATTATCGCGGAAAATATATTTCGAAACTTATGCCTCAAATCTCGTCTCATTTTGTGGGGTGACCTATTACGAGATAATGTCTTCTGCACCGGAATGACCACAAGTATTTATCGTAATCTGATGTCTCCTTTCTGGTTTGTCTTCAGCTTCTAAGAGCAGAGTAATTTTAAATTAATTTCACCTTCTCAATTTTTGTCCAACACGTTGATAACATTTTAAATCGCCCGTCGTGGAATTTCCATGCAGTCTTGGGCTCAAATATTCACGCAACCCGATCATTTCTAATTGATGGGGCTCTATTTAAGCAACAGTTCTTAACGAAAAGAGGGCCCGGGGCCGGGGCTGTGTGGTTAGCGTGTACGCTTTATTACTAATCCTGCTCCAATGTACCGTTCACGGGATCGAGTCCGTCTGTCGACACCAGGTACGTGAGTGAGGCACACGCTTTGGTTCCGACAATCGTACAGGTGGTTCTTACGAAGTTGCCTCCCGGTTTTCCACCGTAATTAGGCACGGAACAGTCTGAAGTGGGCAATCCGTCGTCATATAAGTGACATACCCTACAGTACGACGTTAACCCCCAATCAAACAAACAATAACGAAAAGAGACACAAAACCGAACGTCAGCCACCTTTTTGTCTCTATACGCAGACGACGTTAGTCTGTATTAACCTAGTGTATAACCGCAGGTATCTTGAGTAACCACATTATTCAGTTGATTTTATTTTAACCAAACCATTGTTTCACGTGTTGAAATAATTTTTATAGTTTGATTGATTTATAAAATGCATTGATTTTCAGAAGAAGAAGATGTGCTTTATAAAATTAAATAAGGATACTAGCTATATTGGCGTATTTTTAAAACCATCTGCGTGCACGTCTCAGCTTTCGTAATAGAACCACTGTTTATTAAGTACTACGACGCGATGTCTGCCAGACAGAAATACCAACAAATATTTCATTTCAGCCTGATGTCCGTATATTGATTATATACATGTATCTGCTATAGGTATCACATATCACTTTCGTTAACAGATGGTAAGAGCTTTCCAATCATTATAATAATATTCCAATCAATGTGAAAACGAAATTCATAAGGTTTTATTAACGTTTTTCTTTTAGTTTCCAATATTACTTACACTGCCTATGTTATAAATCGTGGATTGGCCGTCCCTTGCCGTAAATCTAAAACGCACTGTTGTCGTAGCGTAATAACATGAAACCCCAGTATTGAATTGAGTTAAACTGACAGTGCTTTATACGAAATGTATTAGAAGCTTGAGGATCTGTACATGCCACTTTCCATTAGCAGATTAATTTTAAGTACCACATGTAGCGGGTGTATTTTTTCCTTATTTATTTATTTATTTATTTTTTTTTTTCAAGATTTAATTAAACAAATTTTCAGTATGCAAATAATTTCGGCAGTTTCTGTCACATTTGGGGAACACCTTTAAGTATCGTATATTCCTTGGGTTAAATATTACACAATTTGATCACTCAAATTCATTCTAGTCCTAAATTAAACACCGGTTGAAGAGGAACAAAAGTAAAATTTCCCGGTAAAACAACAAGACATGTGTCGTGACATACGTATTCATACTCTTTCTTACTTTCACGTGTGAACCCCTCGAAAAAACAAAGACACAAATGAAATTCAAGATTGCCTTTTTAGTTGATTCATAGACCGAGCCAGTTTATACAATACCACGACTGAGCCCATTCAATGCCAGACTAAAAACTTATCATTCGACCTTCTTACTGAACAAAACAATCGAAGCCATATATACATCATATTATTGGCGTAAATCATTCTTATTTGGGAATGGCACACGCCAATAATCATACACAGATTATTATACGCAGAGCTATGTCCTCTATTCAGTATTTGTATATATTTTTGTTGAGATTGATATGTTTCCGAACACCATACTCTTCTTTGTTTTACTATTGAGAATTGTGGATAAGAGGGTTAATTTGCCATTTTCAACACTAACAGTACGGATACCATTTATACATAATACATATAGTATTGCAGTCAAAAGACTGACATCTGCCTTTATATAATATAATTCACTTAGCAAATAGTACACACAGGGAAGCAAATTAAGAACTTACGTTATATATATACTGATTAGCGTTGGAACAAAACCATTAACTTTGCATTTGTGATACATACGATATTAAGGTTATCCTGGGATAAGTATATCTAATCCCAAATATAACGAACCTTACAGGATACTACCTTTTGATGTTACTACGGTTTTTAACAGCCGTCTTAAAGCCGTCATTTACAGTCATCAGTCTAAACCTACAGTGTATCTAATCATGATTGATCGATTCATTGATTGATTGATTGATTGATTGATTGGGATTTAACGTCATACTCAAGGATATTTCACTTGTATGACGACATATTGTCCACTTCACTATGTTTCTTGCTTAAATACCGAGGTAAAGTGGGAACACACCTCGTAAAAAACACCCCCAGCGATTGCCGGAGCCACATCGTGTGGGTCACTCAAATACCAGATGGTTGAAACGACGAACTTCAACCCGTGAACGATACATCGAAGTAAGATTAAGAAGCAGACCAGCTAGCCACTAAGCCACGGCCGCGGGTTATCTAATCGTGAATATCCTGTCAGGGAAAAGCTGCTGGTCGATTGAACTTGGACTTCAATACTGTGACACACATTAGTATAGAGTCACGTGTCATGCTTTGAACTCTAGGGCCAACCAGGTGTGTTGAGAAATGTTTTCACACACCACCTTGTAGGCTACGAGGTATGGCAAGCCGTTTTATCACTTCTGCCTTTAGTCTACATATGTGAAATTCTTTTCCACATATGTGAAATTCTATTCCACATATGTGAAATTCTTTTTCACATATGTGAAATTCTTTTTCACATATGTAAAATGGGACTTTATTTTACATATGTGGAAAAGAATTTCACATATGTGGAAAAGAATATGGAATATGTGAAATTCTTTTTCACATATGTAAAGTTAATTATTTATTTTACATATGTTGAAAAGAATTTCATTTATGTGGAAAAGAATTCAACATATGTGAAAAAGAATTCGACATATCTAAAATAAACCTTAATTCAACATATGTGGAAATCTTTTTCACTTATGTAAAATAAAAA
>JAQQZZ010138922.1:0-13291 GCA_030265115.1 Mopalia vespertina | reverse complement strand
TAACCACTCAGTTTGTCAAACACGTGGTTTATCTTGACAGGCTATAACCACTCAGTTTGTCAAACACGTGGTTTATCCTGACAGGCTATAACCACTCAGTTTGTCATACAAGTGGTTTATCTTGACAGGCTATAACCACTCAGTTTGTCATACAAGTGGTTTATCTTGACAGGCTATAACACTCAGTTTGTCATACAAGTGGTTTATCTTGACAGGCTATAACCACTCAGTTTGTCAAACACGTGGTTTATCTTGACAGGCTATAACCACTCAGTTTGTCAAACACGTGGTTTATCTTGACAGGCTTTACAAGGCTACACTCACGCCGTTTGTCCGACAAGATAATTTCTAATACAGTTTCTCAGACAAATGTGTAAACATACACGGTGTCAAACAAAGTTACAATCGTATAGCTTTCATCACGCATATTGTCCAACAATACATATTCAAATACAGTTTCTCTGACACTTGTCTTATCGTGCAGTGTGTCAAACAAGGCTGATCAGACGACTCTACAATCGTTTAGTTTTTATCACACATTTTGTCCGACAAGGCATTTACAAATACAGTTTCTCTGACACTTCTCTATCATACAGTGAGTCAAACAAGGCGGTTTGTCAGACAGGCCTTAACTCTTGTAGTTCATTAAGACTGAGTTGTTCGTTTAAAGCAACGGGAGGCTCTTTAAAGATCGAATGCGCAGATGCCTGTTACTCCCCGGTTGTCAGTCAGTCACAGATAAAATGCTTTCTTTCTTTTCAGAATTAGACATACCAGATGCAATTTTTTTGGTAGGAGCTTCAGATGCTGGGACACAAGGCAACTGGCGCTGGCATAATGGTGTTACATTACCCACCAATTCGTCTATGTGGTGCAGTGGTCAACCAAATAATCAAGATATACTCAACGTGGTGTTTCAGGATTATGCCGGCATGAGGAACACGGACAAATGTGCACTTAAGCTTGGGGACATGTACAGTATTGAGTATGGATATCCAATATGTGAATTACCCTATCCGTAACAGAACAATAACAATATGGAAACGTCTTAATGACTAGTTCAGGTTACCTGCATTATTTGTATAATTTAGAATTTTTCTGGAAAATTAACAATTTTAACCAGTCCACATACTTTTCTGACTGTGACAATGCGCTGGATGTAATATCGTCTAAAATTTGTTTCGTGATTGTAACGTTTCTCCCGATTGTACTCAATAGTTAATCCAATGATTGGTAATGTGTCAACGAAGCAAATGTGTCAACGAAGCAAATGCCACAGGTTCTGTGTCCATTTGAAAGAGTTTAAAATGACAAAATGTTTATTCAGTGTTTCAGTATTTAAATATGTCTGACCATACTAGTACTACTCAGTCAATGCGCATGTTGTCTTTGATAACGTGTTAGCAGTGTTTTCATAACACTTCTAGATGCTCACATGGCAATATACCTTCCAAATGAATACAACTATTTACCAGTAATGTCCCTTCGATAATGACGTCATAAATATGTTTTAACAAACTTCACGTGTTCTTTTTACTATTGTTAAACTTGTAATAATGAAAAAATGGTTACGATCAAAATTGGTCCGGTTGATTGTTACATTTCGAAGAGCCGAATGCTGGAAGAGCAACAGGAAGTGGTCTCCGCTACCCATATATGATCATTTTATTTTACCTTATTAATTACAGACTTCTTTAAAAAGCCAGAACTTGTAGCCTACTGTTAATTCTGAGGACCAAAATTCCATGTTGTACGGTTTTCTGGTACAGCTTTTACTGAAAAGATGAAGTTACAAGTTACACTACATCAAAATATTATCTCACAAACAGTCAAGCGTGGAATCGCCTTTCAAACGGAATCCAGTGGTGAAATACAATCTAAATATGCATTTATGGTTTTAAAACTTCCAATTTAGAGTGTCATATTTCAAGTGGCTATTGTAGCTCATTATATTTTATAAACATGTTTGTGTGCGGGTTTTTGTTTCTATAATAAATTTTTCTGCAAATCGAAATTCATAGGAAAGGACATTTCTAAATATGTTTATATGTTTAACTATAGATTTTTTAATCACTGATATTTATTTATGTGGTAAACAGTTATATTAATCAATCAGACCACTATAGAACAAAGCCAAAGTCACAAGATTTAAATCCCAACGGAGGCAAGCAGAAGATTATTTCTCTACAGGTTTAAAAATACATACTTCACATCTGCCCGAATTAAAATAATCCAATCACCCACATACCATAGTATGATGGTTTGATCAACAAACCGAAACGTTGAGTCAAAACGAATTCATTATCTTTCTTGGGAGTTGTTACTATGCTTTACTATAGCATATATGTGTAGGTAATTTACTGGTAAAAAAGATGCTGATTTGGTGTCCCTGTCGCAGATTTGCATTCTTTATCTGGATGAAAAACGCGGTAGTTCTACAGTGAACCTTTGTAGCTCATTCGGTTAGAACGGTGGCCCAGCTAGGTAGAGGCTAGGTAGAGCCCTGGCGGAGCCGGGACAAGTTTTCTTTGTATGCATTTTAAAAATATTAGTTTATAATTTTCGTTCTCCATTGTATGTTTGTTTATTTGTTTGTTAAATTGGGCTTGAACGACGTAGCCTACTCATGGTTATTTCATTCTTATGACGGCGTTTCAGTCCAGGCTGAACTGAAATTCACCCTCGACACCACTGACAACAACCAATGGCAGAACAATCACAAGACGCATTGAAAGATTTCAAAAACAGATCGGATTTTTTGTTCCGACACACCTGTTTAATATCCCATTATATACACCTTAAAGGAGAAGACACGCGGTTTTACAATGGGGTTTCGTCGTTTTTAAATACCATTTTAGCAACATAACAGCCCTCAGATCTATGAACTAATTAAAATATCACAAACCGGAAGTGACGTAGGCGGTCCAAGTGACCCACTACAAATCGTTCGCTATTGCAGTGTTAAATGTATGTATATCTCATTTCTGACAGGAATTATGCGTGCCTGCGTAGTACCTGGATGTGAAAATTATGATTTGGTTATGGCAAAAGGAATTTCGTTTTACTGTTTCCTTAGAGATTCTGTTTTTTAAAGCAGAGGCTGGTAAAAATCAGAAACAATTTTTTTGCCAGTAAATGCACAATTTGATAGGTAAAAGAGCTTGAGAGTGTGCGTAAAACATTTGTGCCCTCCGAATTGACGGATTTAAATCTAACAAAACTAAGTTTAAACAGAATGCTGTATACCGTGTGTATTTCCATTTGGCCCAGAACGAAACGCTCGCATAGACACTAAGAGTGCTTTCGCAAAGCACAAGAAGCATCGACGCCAGACAGAAAGAAGGCCGAACAGTTTTGCCTCGGGTTCAGCTAATCAACAACAGGAGAAATAGACTGAAGTCTTCATTGATCCCAGTAAAGGTAGCCCAGAAAAAAAGCCTAAATTGATCCCTGATATGGACAGTTTTAGTTCCCCATTCATGCTAATACCTGTTAAATTAAGCTGTCCTTTCCAATGTGAGGGCATTTTGTATTGATTTTTACGTTTACAGGTCATTAGATCTGATGTGTCAGGTTATTACACTATGCCAAGACTTTGACTGTAAAGTACAGGTCTATAAGGATACCTATTCGCATCTAGGCCTGCAAACTACTGTATCTACCGTTCTTTTACTTATATCTTTCATCCTGGCTTCTAGTTCGTACTAAAATAATTTTCTACAAACCTCTACGGTAATAATTCTGCCTACTCGGATATGATAGGTTTATCGTAGCTATAGCATATGGAATGGTGTTGTTATTGTGTGCCACTTGCACCGCGTACGTCACTTCCGGTTTGTAAAATTTTAATGACTGACCTAAAAATAGTTTCTTAATCTGAAAGATGTTATGTTACTAAAATAGTATTAAAAAAACGATCAAAACCTACTATAATACCGCGTGTCTTCTCCTTTAACGGATCACTAACGGCTATTACATAAAATGCTTTCGACGGTAACCAATCACTGATGGTTATTCCATTTACTGCCTGGGGTAGGCCGACGGCGTCGCCTGCTTTGGTCCGAATGTGTGACTTCTGTAAGTCTGTAGGTTTGTTTTATTGTGTAACTTAACTAAATAAAAGTCCTAAAAAAAGCTCTCCAGTTGTCACATAAACCTCGGTTAATATGACCACTGGCATCCTCACTCGGGGAATTAAACACTGGTTTAACAAGGGTCTCAGAAATCAACATGAAACACTACTGACATTAGCCCTTAGCAAATCATTGGCTGGGGAAAAACCAAAAGAGAATCAAAACAAGGATGTAACATTTACAAATTAAACTTACTGAAAGAGGAACAAGTTGATCAGAAAATGGTAGGAAGA
The DNA here is from genome assembly GCA_030265115.1 of Mopalia vespertina. NCBI lineage: Eukaryota > Metazoa > Mollusca > Polyplacophora > Chitonida > Mopaliidae > Mopalia > Mopalia vespertina. The sequence goes on along the minus strand of JAQQZZ010138922.1, from coordinate 8,925 downwards.
TATGTGTAGGTCCACGCGTACTAATTAAGACATACATGTATAAGGTCGGTGAGTACTGTTTAAAAAGGCTTCATTTTAGTCAATAACAAAGTGTATCTTTCCTATTCAGTGGAGCTTGATTGTCATTAGAAACAATGTGATAAAATCCAAATCCGTGTTGCCTCCATAATTTTGCGTATAGACCACGAAGTCCTAAAGGATGACCATTTTGACTGCAGCAATATTCGGTAAATTACCTCAAATTGTTCGGTCGTCATTCGGCAGATTACAACTGTATAACACTTGGACTGTGTGATGATGTCGTACAGCTGCCGATCGATGTAATTCTTTTCTAAGCTTATAACAAATTTATTTGTTTTAACTTTAAAAAATTGTTCCATTTTATATATAGCTGGTGATGATATTCGGCTACCCTGGTGACGACAATGTATCACAAATCACCCATTTGCAGATAGCATTCATTAGTAATGCCAACACTCTTACCAACTGAGCTGCATAGACTCTTCGATAAAAAGACCACGGATTTGCATCCACGTAAAGGATCTGGGTCTTTCTCTACGGGAAGCACGAACAATCTGTGTTTCATATTTTTGTCAAATGGCGCTTTTGTATTTGCCTATTAACTGTGCTGAATTTGTTCTTATGTTACATTTGTATAACATTATAATTTTATTTTAAAAATCAATTACATTTAATGTTTAGTGTAATAAAAAGAGTACATATTTTAACAGTATTACCTGAATAAATGCGTTGTAATCCAGTGCTCTTACCGCACATAAAAAAAATGGAATAAAGTTTAGAAAAAAGATACAGGAAAGAAATCGTCTTACATTCAACAGGAAATACATGTAAGAAAGACACGATGACCGTGCGCTTTTAAGTTGACTTTCTTCTTTTATTGAATGCGTCCACAACTCAACTGTAAGAGGAAACATACTGCCCGTTATTTGCAGCTTTTCTATGTAAAAAAAAAGCGGCAATCGAGATGTGAGGAATTGGTGCTAGTACCACAAATTCACACAAAGTATAACACAGGTCTGATTAATAATTGTTTCAGACTGCATTATCCCAAGCTAAAGGAAACCCAAACTGGAAAGTAGAAAACATGAACGGAAAATAAAAGACAGAAGCGTTAAAATTTAAAACCTGTTAAGAAATTTAACATGCTAGTGTGGGTTAAAAGCAAACTATGAATGTACCTTTTCTTATTTAATATCTCAACATGTATGTTTTTGAAAATGAGTCTTTGTTAAGAAAAACAGACGTGTTTATGGTACTTCTTGGTCTTAACAAGCGGAGCAGTAAACTTTTGGTACATTAGAAACCTCTATCGTGTTATCTGAGTCGACTAAGGGCACACAATCTAGTCCCATTAGGGGTTTTCTCCTAAATCCAACGGCCAATGGAATAAGTCGATTCAACGAGAGTAGGAGTCAACGACTGGGGCCAAAAATATTGACGGAACGCAGTGCTCGAAACCAATTTATAAACATGATCAAGAATAGCACAATGTATAGGGCTAATTCCTCCGCCTGAGCCCTACGTCCCGCCTATCTCAACCCGTGGTGAAAGTTGGAAATTGATCCGCCGCTATCACCGTCGCTACCCGTCGCTGACCATGTCAAAACGAGCCACACCAACGACCGTGACGCTGTCACCCCTGTAGAGGAAAAGAAGAAACAAAACAGAGAGCCCTCATGCCTCGACCACTAGCTCCACAGCCAGCTCAACCACGACCAGGCCTCAACCCCGCACCACGTCAAGTGATATTGATTTGAATAAGTGGGATAACAATGCCGTCTAAAACAAGCTGGTTCTGACTCAACAAGATGTCTGCAGGTGCACTTAATCTGTTCTTTAAGACATCAGTTCCAAGTAGAACGTCATCTTCAATATTTGCATCCACAAGTTCTAATTTCAAATGGAATGACCCAAGTAGAATTTTAAAATTTCCTTTTCCCTTATATTCAAGCTTTCTACCACCAGCACAGGCAAATTTGTTTCTCCCTAAAATATTGAATTCAGGCCTCTGTGCTTTTGGTATTTTTGAGTAGATCGATCAAATATTATGGTTGTTGTCGCCCCTGTATATGTAACATCTATTCCTTGTAAGCTACCTGTATTATAAGTTCCATCATATTTTGGTTTCTGTCTCCTTACCATTTCTGTACTTGAATTTAAATTAGCCTGTTGTTTAAAATTTCCCAAAAGCAGACCTTGTTTACTTAGGACCGCCTCCTGACCTACTGAGTCGATCCCTGGTAGTTTGAGTGGGTCTGATTGGTTCCCCGAAAATCAATTCTGTCACACTCAGTCCGATTTCTTCCTGGAATGAATTGCTGAGCAGCTACATTCAACCGATTGTAAGCCTGGTAGGTGCATTCCCTTGCCCAGTGATCACCGCCACATCGGAAACATCCAGTAAATTGTCTCTTTTCAGACACTGTTCTGTTTAGATATACCTGTTTTGCTTTGTGAACGTTGTATTTTTGCCTCTTCGAAGAGATCGGTTTACATTTGCTGTGGCAAGTTTGTTAATTTCCAATAGAATAAACTTGTTATTATCTTATTAACTTTACTGGGATTCGTACCACTGGACTAAATTATAACGTATCCCATTTCGGGCGCCAAAAATGTAGCGACTAAGCTCGCTTGTATTTAGTGATGTTTTTGTTTGACTAACTCAATTTCTTTTTCGTAATTCAGCTCTTATGCTGATCGATGACAACATAATTCCCCTTTAGTCTGCATTTCTCAATCTATAAATAACCTATAAAATTTGAACATTCATAACTAAGTAACTAAACGAATCAACACTATAAGTTTGGTTTAACAAACAATAATTTTCCGTATATTGATGTAATTTACAGGATTTGTCTTGTAATCCGATTGTGCATACTGTAGTGCGTACTATATATATAACATGAATATTTTGTACTTCTTGCTAGAGATGAATCAGGAGGGTTGCTTAAGTATCTGAAGTTTACTTGGGGTGACCCAGAGATTTCATGGGGTAACCGCGTGAATTGTAGCGCCAACATTACTTAGGATCCGATACATTATAGTCAATCGATTCTCTACTGTGATATTTATTCAGTGATTCCTATGGGTTGCATGGCTGCAATCTACTAGTATGTAACTACCCCAAGCTCTTCTGGATGACTGTTGATATATTCTAGGGGTGCAGGCAGTTCCCATGATTCCATGGGGTTAATCCAATGAAAAGTATATCATAGTTAAGGATAACTAGTTAAATATGACTTCACAGCTCTATTAATGACTTTGGAAGATTTTTCGTAAAATAAACCTTTATATTCCCATGTTTACTTGTTCAAGGGGACCGAGCCTCACATAAATTGAAATTGTGGAAGTAACCCGGTGATTTCAACGGAGAAAGTTATCCGATGTTCACACAGTTAAAAACACTTTCAATATAATCCAAGACGCAAGATTTAATATTTCATGAAATAGAAGAATTAAAGATTTCCCCATACCATACCATGGATTTGATGAATATTTCACAATTAGAATTGTCTCTGATATTGAAGTGAGCCTTCCCAATATTTTGGCCAAAATCCTCGGTGTGTTTGAAATTCCCTCCTTTACACACTTGAGAGAACTACTCTCAATACTAAAGTGTTCTTCTATAGTTACTCAATAAAGTTAATAAAATGTATTTAATGAAAGCTGAAATTATTATTAAATAAGCAATTTATATATATATATTTTGAATAAATGAAGAGAGAAAATATTTGCTTGCCTCCATATATATATAGATCTTTAATCACATTATATAGGGTCAAAGGTCTGAATATATTCATATAATGTAGACATATAAATATGAACCAAAGTATATATTTAACAACATTTTACATGCAGGATAGGAAACAATCATAAAGATGGAACGAGAACTAGTCTTCGTTTTAATGTAAGGTGGCAATATTATGCAAGGTCTGAAATAACTTTGGCACTATTTGATGAAATAAGCGAAGTAAAGCTAAACATTGTTCTATTTTCTGGAAGGATAAAAAATATAACGCATACATAGGTCTTCATATAAGTTTTGAACGACATTTAGAAGTGGGGTAACATAAATAACCTTCATAACCTGGGCATATCAGGATGAAATGGTATTGCGTTTCTATGGAATTTGTTGAACACACTCTACAAAAACACAATTCCCTAGGTGTTTTCACAAAGCGTCCAGTATCAACAATAAGCCCAGCCGTACCAACCCGATCACGTCTGAACTGTTCTATTGTCAATACCTGGGAATAAAATTCAGGCTCTAAATTTAGTTTACACTGATTATAAACATCACAACGAGTACTCTGCTTAAGCAATTTAATACAGTAGTTTCTCACACATTTAAAACTACTGTTTATTACCAATATGAATTAATATAATAAAATACACATTTTATTTAGAGGTCACCCCATGAATATTAAGTAAACAAACATGGCCTCCGCTTGGTGGGAAGATTAACCACATGCGTTGTAATCAAATTTAAAGACCAATACGGTGAGTTTTTAAAAAAATATTACTATGGAGATGTCACGCAATTGTCCAATCTAATTGATATCAGATCTCAAAAAGTCCATTTGCCAGTCCACAATACGATGTTGTGATGGAATGATACGCCGAGCATTTTTGACAAATTATGCACTATCTCTGACATCGTTTCAGACAAGATTTCTCGATTTGTTTACGCCGTTGAACCTAACATGAACTCACCAAGTACAAAATGGCGCTGCGGTAAGTAATTTGACATGCTTGTATTATAAAATATATTATTTGCATTTCTTTATTCAATAAATACTGTTATATTTAACATAAATAATTGTTCATCAGTTTAAGTTGTTGACTTTAAATAGCTATGTTGCTGCTTTGCGTAAATATACGAACATACACGTGGATTTTGATAGGTCCTTCCCTAAGGCTGTTAACGTTGTTTTGCCTTCCAGCTGAAAAGGACGTAACAATTGCGGTCGTCAGTCATATAACAAGAGCTGTGGGTTGGTTCGGAAGCTAGTAACACCACATGCATTCCTATGTCGTAGTTCGCAACAGAGCCCGGAATATATCTGAGTGCTTGCGATTTCCGAATCTTCTAAGCCAACAGTACTATTAAAGTTTATGGTTGATTTATTTCTGGATATAAAGACCCTGGGACCACGACACAGATGAGACCAGGACAAACAACAGCGTGGAAAAGTTTTAATGTCGGCAAATCGCATCCAAATTAAACGTATTCGACTTCGACCGGATCATATCCGATTTTAGACCCAACTTGATAAGTGTGCACAATATACACCAAAGCGAAGAAAGTTCAGAGAGTTGGACGAACCTCTATCCATCTAGCCGTATGGGTACAACAATTATACCATACAACAACATAAAGGTAAAACAATTATACCATAAAACAACTACGTATAGGTACAACAATTGTATCATAAAGGTACAAAAATTAGACCCTACAACATATAGGTACAACAATTATACCGTAAACAACAACATATACAACAATTATACCTTAAACAACAATATATAGGTTTAACAATTATACTCTCAGAAACAAGATAAAGGAACAACAATTGTATCATAACACAACATATAGGTACATCAATTATACCATAAGCAAAAACATATAGGTACAACAATTATACCATAAACAACAACATATACGTACAATAATTATACCGTAAACAACAACATATACGTACAATAATAATACCCTAAGCAACAACATATAGCTACAACAATTATACCTTAAAACAACAACATACAAGTACAACAATTATAACTTAAACAACAACATATACCTACAACAATTATACCATAAGCAACAACATATACGTACAACAATTGTACCGGAAACAACAACATATAGGTACAACAATATACCATAAGTAACAACATATAGGTACAACAATATACCATAAACAACAACAAATAAGTACAACAATTATACCAAAAACAACAACATACAGGTGCAACAATTATACTGTAAACCACAACATATAGGTACAAAAATCATACCATAAGTAACAACATATAGGTACAACAATATACCATAAACAACAACAAATAAGTACAACAATTGTACCAAAAACAACAACATACAGGTGCGACAATTATACTGTAAACCACAACATATAGGTACAAAAATTATATTATAAGCAACAACATATAGGTACAACAATATACCATAAACAAAAACAAAAAAGTACAACAATTATATCATAAACAACAACATATAGGTGCAACAATTATATCGTAAACAACAACATATACAACAATTATACCATAAAACAACATGTAGGTACAACAATTATATCATAAACAACAACATATAGGTGCAACAATTATACCGTAAACAACAACATATACAACAATTATACCATAAAACAACATGTAGGTACAACCATTATACCTTAAACAACAGCAAATAAGTACAACAATTATACCCTAAGAAACAACATACATGTATACGTACAACAATTATACCCTTTACAACATATAGTCACAACAACGATGATTGATGATACAAATGGAAGTCATGTACAGGTCATCTGGTTACAGGTCACCAGGGTAAGACATTCGGCTTCGATCATAAAGGAGTAAGAATCCTTACAGCTTCAATACCTAAGGAGGAGTACATTAGGTTGATATTGATTCAGACAAAGTGCTTACACCAGATACAAACTATCTCTAAGCAAACTCTAAATTACCCTAAATCTCCAACCTAGATGTATGTATGTTAATATTGACCGTGCCACTGCTTCCGGTTACATAAAACAATTATCTGATCGTCAACTCATTAACCCTCTCTTATAATGAAACAGAATCTAGTTTTGAAAAGAAATAGGGAAGCAAAACTTAAGCAAAATTTTAACCAATTGGGGAGATATATTCAAGAAATGTTATTGTTACGAGGCTAAGTATATGGCTGGAATTTCACGTATTGACGATATAAACAAAACACGTGCTTAATTCCAGTATTTTATAATTTCCACAAAAAACACAGGCAGAAACAATACAGAGACACCTGGTGCTAGATCGATGGAAACAGATAAACGGCGTGCTTGTTAATTAGCTGTTAGAATAATTAATGCCTTTCAAGTAATCTCCCCTTTGTTTATATGAAATGTTTGCGTCACCATGCGTGACGACTGATGTCAGAGATGACTGTATGAAGCCCCTGTTATTTCTTAATGCCTTGTGCTCGTATCCACAATTTGGGATTGTAATAAATGAGACTCTATGCGCTTACTACATTACCATGTTTGTGTTAATTTCGCGGAATGTGTAGTACGCTATACGCTCGAATTCAGTGTACGTGTGTGCGTGTCTTTGTGTGTGTGTGTGTGCGTGTGTGTGTGGGGGGGGGCGTGTTTGCGTGTGTGGGTGTGTGTTTGTGAGGGTGTATATGATCCACAAGCGGTGCAAACACATCAGCGAGTGGATTTTATATGCTGATAATCGGTGTGTAACTGAGAAGTCGAATCTACCATCAAATAAAATGCATATAAACCACACTAATATACACACAATGCAAGCAAATTTTTCTCTCTTCATTTATTCAAAATATACGCACAATGCCAACATTTATTTACCTTAAAACAAGATTTGATTATTTACATGGAAATCTATTTAACGAAATATCTGTTCGCTGTTTAAAACAAACAACGGCGAATAAGGTCACTAGGTCTTTATATAAGTGAACAAAATTGTAGTACCAATATTCGTTAATTGTAAGGAGTTAGTCAAATGCGATTTTGACGCTACCAAAACTGGATCTACATCCAAAACAAACATGGACCGATTGGTGATATCATAGGATCTGATGTTGAGTAAGCAGAGACTTACTGTGATAGAATAAACGATAGAGCCATCGGTGTCAGTCTGTCTCATTACTATTAATGAGTTGATAGTTTTCGGCTCTATAGAAATTGTACTGCGAACAGATGGGCTTGTGTTAATGGGGACTGAATACTGTCCTGATTTTAACTTAGACTCCCTTGAGACCGGAACGGTAGGAAGTCAAACCACTTGACTCGGACTACCACCTCTTCAGTTCTTTTACATCGCTACAGCGGATACTCCCAGTAATACCAAACTGCTGCGACATTGAACAATTTTACACTGGATCTACCAAATAGACCAAAAACTCGTGCGACATTTAATCATGGACTTACTGCAGTTTACAGTTGTTGTAATAATCGTGGGGACATTGGCATTAACATCAGGTAGGTGGTAATCTCTATTAGCTGACATGAAGAATCTAGTATGGTCTTGTAAGTTCCGTTTTGGTGAGATAAAAACTCTCTCGGTTAGAGCTGGTACCAATACCGAAAATGTTTCAGGCCACGACGCGTATGGGAATCTATCTCAACGTAATTAGTAGGAAGACGTTCAGCTTTTTGACCGGGGTGCTAGGCCGGCACTTACTTCTAGCGAATTGATGCTAGTTTGCGCATCCCATTGACATTTTTGGACCGTTGAATAACATTGATCATTTGTTTAAGCCATGACTTTGTGTATAAATTGTATAATCATCACATGCCATGACGATCCATTTGACTCTTTGTTTGACAAGTATCAGATATCATGAAGACTCATTTGACTGTTTGGTGAAAAGTATCAGATATCATGACGATCCATTTGACTCTTTGGTGAAAAGTATCAGATATCATGACGATCCATTTGACTCTTTGGTGACAAGTATCAGATATCATGACGATCAATTTGACTTTTTGGTGACACGTATCAGATATCATGACGATCCATTTGACTCTTTGGTGACAAATATCAGATATCATGACGATCCATTTGACTCTTTGGTGACAAGTATCAGATATCATGACGATCCATTTGACTCTTTGGTGAAAAGTATCAGATATCATGACGATCCATTTGACTCTT
>JAQQZZ010138911.1:2142-13293 GCA_030265115.1 Mopalia vespertina | reverse complement strand
GATATTTAAGGAGCGATTTAAATAATGATATTGAATTGGAAGATTTTATTTCGTGGGGCAACTTGTTCCACTCTATTTGTCCTTTTATTTTGCAAGTATAAAATGACAAGTTAGTTCTGTCAAATGTGTAGGTGCCCCTGGAAAGGAATACACAACTAAATGCCTGTAATGGGAACATAATACATTGAAGTTATTACTAACGATCAACGCGTTCTGAATTGACTACAACGAATTGCCATGAACTGGCATTCTTTCGTTGTGTCAAAGTGTCAGAGTTCATTCTTTTCTATAAACGTTTTAGGCCATAAATAAAAAAGGTCGTGAGTTGATATCACACAACCACACAACTTGAATTAATCAAAAATGTTCAACGGTCTTATTCAGTTAAATATTCTATCCCCGAAACCTGTTATTTGATACCGTATTCTGTTTACGCGGAATGTTTGACTACCGAAGCTTAACGTCTTCAAATCATGACCCGTCTACAACATGACAGCCGTGTTGAATTCCTTTCTGATCAGATTTTAAGCTTAAAGTTTCTACCTTTTCAAATTCTCCCGCACCTCAGTCCTACAATCTATCCAGACAACAATTTCGTTATTTTTGCATCATTATTGAATAAAACGTATTATGTATAGTTTTTTGTTCTTTAGAACTGAATTGAGCTTTTCGTAATATTGTCAACCCAGGACTTGTTTGTCAGGTAAAGAGTTAGGTGCACGATTGGATTTTCACGCACTTTATCGCGTTACTTGTCATGCACAGGCAGTCAGCCAACGTGTTATCTTTAACGTCACATGATGTTTTGCCTAGAATAAATAATTTCAGGTGGTTCATAGACGTCCAAAAGCTGATTTTCTTACTGAAAAAGAAATCAGTTTTTTAGTGTCATATTGAATTGTTTTTCAGTTTTTAATGCCCAACTATTAATTTTTATCCCACTTAAACGTTAGAAAGGAAGTCTGAATTGAGTTTTTAAAAAATGATGTGTTCAAATGATGTCTCAAATTGAGTTTATTCTCCAACTTGACGGTCCATATATATGGTAGTTAAAATGGACTTCTGTGAACCCCTGACATCGCAAAAATAAACCAATCGAATGATTTCTCAACAACAACAAAAAACAATCTCAATTCGTGGCAACCAGAGTTGTTAGTCGTTTGAGCGGCCAGAAGTGAAAATATAATAATTCAGAAGCATAAGTAACTGGTTAAACCCAAAAACATCAACAACAGTTGACGAATGGATTCTTTTTTTTTTCTTTTAAAATTGGACAGACCAAGCAAGAGGTGTAACGAAAGTGGCAAAACCATACAAAAAGTTTTATAATGCAATATTTCTCAAAATTCAAAAGCGTATACAAATTAAACTAATGCTCTGTCAGATTTTAACAACGACTGATTGTTTTGATTTTTTGATTTGTTTTAAAAATAAGTTTCAATCGGCGTCGAACAATAGTAGGTTTTATTGTAATTCATGTCACAAATACGCTCCTGTGATGTTTTGGGGTTTTACGTATTTATTGTGTTTATGACTCATACGATTAGTCAAACAGGAATATTTTCACAGGGCTTGTAATCAAAGAGTTGAAGGGAAGAGGTGTATGACAATTTCTCTCAGAGTGAAAATGATAGGAGTCGTTAAGTCAAGGCAGTGAGTCATTCAGTCGGTTCAGTGAGCACGTGGGTGACCTCAACTTCCTGATAGCCCATCTGATTGGTCAAATTTATCAATGGGAACAGCCTTTCTACCATATATGGAATGAACCGGGTAGTGAACAATCCGCGTAGTTTACTTACTCAATTGTGTGGTTTAAAATAACCCTAGGTAGATTGACAGACAGATCTTATTTAAACTCGGTGTTACAGGCGAACTCTATCAGTTTGATCAGTCTCATGTTTAGATTAGAGGAAGTCTGTCTCTATTCTATCTACCATATACGAAATGTGTTTAAGTTAAAGGAACTCTCCGCACAGATTAGCTGCTTATTCGCATAGACGTTCCTCGTTATTATCAAGAGCGATTTCCTTTTCCTAGAAGGTTACTTAAGTGTGGAGCACGTCTGGTATAATCGCTGTCACGTGTGACCGACAACGTCTTCACGACAATATACACTACTGCAGCTCACTCGTAAATTCATCGGCATCATTAACAATGGAGCTACACACTATCCTAAGGTCGCTGGTTCTAATCGGGACTGTAGTTTCCCTGGTTGAAAGTCGGGCTGTAAATTTTGAGGCCTCAGCTGTGGTGAGTATAAGATCAACTTTTTTTCAACCCCGTACTTTTAAATATTTTTATGTTAATTTTCCATTTATATTATTGGCATTATATAGACTTAAAGCGGGTTCGACCCACTAGGGACCCGCGTGAAATTGGCTCGAGCCACTGGGAGCCTCGCTTGAAACTGGGCTTTAGCCACTAGGGACCTGTCATGGAACTTATATGATACTGTTTTTACCCTAACAGGTTACAGTAAAAGTATAGGATAGTATTTACCTTATTACTAGAAGTGACAAGAGGTTCTGTCGATAAACTAGGCATATGATATACTATATGTCCCAGGCAAGGTTAATGAGGACTTATTCAGTCATTGCCAATGCTACCTCTGTGCACTACCTCACTACAGGGTGTTTCATATGTCCACAAGCTCACTACCTCACTACCATAGTTTCATCTGTTCACAAGCTCACTACCTCACTACAGGGTGTTTCATATGTCCACAAGCTCACTACCTCACTACAGGGTGTTTCATATGTCCACAAGCTCACTACCTCACTACCACTGTTTCATCTGTTTACAATCTCACTACCTTACTACCGGGTGTTTCAGCTGTCCACAATCTCACTATACCAGTGTTTCATCTGTCCGCCACCTCACTCTCACTACCGGGTATTTCATCTGTCCACAATCTCACTACCGGGTGTTTAATTCGTCCCCAATCTCACTAGTTCACTACCAGTGTTTCATCTGTCCGCTATCACACTACCTTACTTCCAGAGTTTCATCTGTCTACAATCTCACTACCAGCGTTTTATCTGTGCAGTCTCACAACCTCACTACCAGTGTTTCATCTGTCCGCTTTCACACTACCTGACTTCCAGAGTTTCATCTGTCTACAATCTCACTACCAGCGTTTTATCTGTGCAGTCACACAACCTCACTACCGGGTGTTTCGTCTGTCCACAATCTCACTACCGGGTGTTTCATCTGTCCACATTCACACTACCTCGCTAGCGGGTGTTTCATATGCCCATAATCTCACTACCGGATCAAATAAAACTCCAAAAGAGGTCTTTGTTAATGATATCATTAACACATCATGCTCTTACATTCCTCATAAAACATGGTTCTATATCTCTTAGTTAACGGACACACGTTTTCTCTAAACTACTCCAGTGTCTGTCTTTTGTTTTTACATTTTTATTTGTGTGGTTACATTTTGAATGGAAGACAATATAGATTCATTTTCATTGTCTACTGAAAGTCAAACATGTATCATGTTTAGCATAAATGTACAGATGACATGCCGCAATCCTCTTCAACGATAATTACCCCCATTTAGTGAATTAATATCTAGCTAATAAGGATGTTATTACATACGCTTTGCTCACAGTTCCATACCCCCAATGTGCAATACATGACGTATACAGCGGCATCTAAACATATACATGTTAATCAGATGTTAATAACTATGTATAAAATGTGTAGTTAGGTTAACCATAACAACCCGAGATTAAACTCTATTTAGGAAATTATCTCTGGGAACTTTTATAGAACAGGAGATGATTCGTTGATTTCTTTTTTATTAATCGACATTCCTTTGCCAGTGTTATTATTTGAAGAAATATAAAATCTAGCGATTGAATAAATAAGTAATTCAAGTTTTAAGAACTTTTCATCATCCACCCAAGACTAAGTATATTCGTGCACTGGCTGGAAACAGTTCCATTGATATCCTCTCTGTAGTGCTATGTTCTTGTTAATAGCAAATATTTCTAGCAACTGTTTGTGTCCCATCCCAAATCTATAAAGTATATATTATTCCATGAAATTGAGGTTGACTTCCTCTTGGTACAGCTGTAAGGTCATGTGTGAATCGGACACTATATATGTGCTCAGTACATGTGGTTATGAGACAGGCCTTTGTGTTCAGTACATGCGGTTATGAGACAGGCCTTTGAGAGGATTGAGGTCAGTTTGTACCGACTGAAATTTACTTTCTTCTTTTTTTGTGAACCAAAGAGGTAACCAAAAAGGATTGCGTTTTCTGGTCGAATGTATTACAACCAGGAAACTGATGATAGGAAACCCCAACTTAAAATATCTTTACCGAATAAAACAACATTTTATTGAAGGAATTTGTTTGTGTAAGTTAATATCAGGTACGTAGGCCTAAGCATTGAATTAATACTCTTTGTTTTGTTTTTGTCTAGGATTATCTGTCAATGTTTGGGTACCTTCAACCGCAGAACCCGCGAACTGGGGCCCTTAGGACCGAGGAATCTTTCAGAACGGCTATTGTAGAGTTTCAGGAATTCGCCGGCCTTAATGCTACAGGTCAGTACTTCCCTATCGACGTCTGAGTTATATATGCACACAACTATTTATAAATATCTGACGTCAGCAGCCTGTATTTCTCAAGATTTGTAAAATGATGTAAGCCAATGACAACGCTCTACACCGCACGTTTAGTGTTAAACGTAATCCGTATTACCAGGGAAAGGATGGGATTGGGCTAATATGCTGTATATGTAAACATGTGGATATGTGAGGTGTTTTAGTAACGCTGCATCCCAGTTGTCAGTGTGTAACCAGGCCGCATGCAGTTAATTATAACACAGAAAATAATTTAAAAATAAATCGCATCTGACTCACCCGGTAATTCCTGTTTATGATAAGTGTGAAATAATCTGATATAAAGCATGGGATGTGTCTGCCTCGTCGTACTCATATAGCCGGAAAGCCAGGGTTTCTAGTGATACAGCATAAACTGGAAAACAACAAACTTACGTAACAACTCACTTAGCACAGTTCGATTCTTATCAAAATTTTATTGTTAAACCATTGATCTATCTGAACTCTGAAGTAGATTTTATTTGAGCATGACGTCGCTTTCTGCGTGTTTTTGTTTCTAATTCCATGCCGTCTAGATTTAGTGCAGATAAAGGGTTAAGAGTATGCTCTATAAATGTATCATGTATCCGTTTGTCTGGGTAGTTGATTGCATGCCTTGAACAGAACCATTATTAGATGTAGTATATATCTTTATAATATAAAATATATTGATGGAGCCGGGCTTTAATTAAATCTAAGCATTGCCTCTTACAATATCAGCATAATACCAAGAGAGATATTTCATTTTGACTTTCTTTGCCGGTCAACTTGATTGCTTTATCATCTTATAGTTCTATAATTTAAAAAAACTGGTACAGGAATGTAGATTAATAAGGGTCGATGAATCGTCTTATTGATACATTTAGCCCACTCTTCGTAGCACAATTGACAAATTGTTATCTGTAACGAAGGCGCAGTTAGTTAGAGAACTAGTAATAAATGGTGTAGGTGTAACTGATTAGGCTTGACGAGAGACTAAGAATGACTTGTCTCCCAATAGGTGAGCTGGACACCTCCACGATAGAATTGATGAACAAACCTCGCTGTGGTGTAGCTGACAAGATAGGTCCGGGTCTATTAGCCAGGAGGAAGAAGAGGTACACAATACAAGGTAAGTTTTCAATACTCAACATTCGTCCTGTTTGGTTCAAAGCACACCTGTTGAATAGTACAGGAAGTTTGTAATGAATTAGGTGCACGATTGGCTTTTCATGCACCCTTGCGTTACTTGTCATGTACAGGCAGTCAACCAACTTGTTATCTTAAACATCACCTGATGGTTTACATAGGATAAATGATTATAAAGCCAATAGTGCCCCTAAATGGAATTTTGCTGGAAACTCAAGACACCCAAGACCTGATCGATACTTCCCGTTATTTGATCAGGATTACCTAGAAGCCACACCTCACCAGCTTCCTATGTGGATTTGAGCCGGTTTCAACCGGCCTCATATATCAGTGTGAACGGGCCGGCTTAAAAAAATTTGGAATTTAGCTTCCAAATGTGAGTAGTCTTGTTAAACTGTGAAAGAAAATTGTTCATGAAATGTATTACATGTTAATAATGTAAATATAGCTGTAATAGCGTCTGTATAATTGATGATCATAACAGGTAGTTCCTGGCCCATCACAGCACCTCTAACATACAAGATCAGTCGTTTCTCTTCTCATCTCACCCGAGCTCAAGTGGAGGATGCCGTTCATAAGGCTTTCAAGGTAAGACAGATCCCGATTCACTTGGCAAATGTTACATTGGAAATAGTATGCACAACCTGAGTAAACTAATAATTCTACATTCAGATATATTACCAATGGCTTAGTGATCTTATGCAAAAAACATTAAACAGAATAAGATTGTCAAATTTAACTTTCAAAAATTGCGTTTTTCTTTTGGAATCGACCGTATCTAATGTATTTTGCCACTTTGGTACAGGTATGGAGTGACGTTAGCCGGTTACAATTCGTGAAGAGAACTTCAGGAAACGTTGACATTGAAATCAAATTTGCCTCTCGTAACCATGGTGATGGAAACCCTTTCGACGGAAGTGGGCGTGTCCTTGCACATGCGTTCTTTCCCCAGTTTGGCGGTGATGCTCATTTCGATGAAGATGAGAGTTGGACAGTCCAAACCAGTTCAGGTATATTGTTGTTATTTAACGTTTTATAACTTTTCTAAAATATTTCACTTCAGTCTGCATGTATCAACTGCTACAAGTCAACGAAAACTTATTAATCTTTTCCTTAAGCTGTTTGGCGGGTGCATGGTTGGAGGCAGCTTCCTGTTGCCTTGGCTCTCTCAGAACTTAAGCCGATGTGTTTGTGATGTATTTATATTGCGTCCTATGATTGTTAACCCCAATCAAACAAACATTAAGTCTTAAATAATATATCATTAAGCTATTTGTTTGACGTTAACAGTATGACTTGGGACCTCCTTTTTGTTAATAGCTTTTTTTCACAATAAATGGTTTTGCAGATGTTTCTAATGATATAAATGTTAATTGAGTTTTTTTCATTCGAATTCTTTCAGGTGTAAACTTATTCCAGGTAGCAGCCCATGAGTTCGGTCACTCTCTCGGTCTGTCCCACTCTCAAGTCAGAAGCGCTCTCATGGCGCCATTTTACAGAGGGTTCCAAACTGACTTCGAGCTTGATGCAGATGATGTCGCCGGAATACAGGCTATATATGGTAAACAATCAATCAAAATAAATCTGCACTAGCTAGACTTTGTACACAAGAGCCTTAAAGTACTATTCTTGTTGACGTATTCTCAGTTTCTTGACTAAGCCTACCTATCATTTGGGCTATGAAAACATTCCATATATCAAACATATTATAACGAATATATCATTTGACTGGCTTACGAACAAATGAAAATCATTTATCCGGATTCAAACGTTTCCTTGAAACCCATCCCCTTATAAAACAAATTATATTGTAACAGAATCTATTAAGTGTCGTGCTTTTTAACGTTACTTTGACATTGTTGAGGTTAAATTGTTTGACAGTTTCGCTCTAAATGTAGGCCCATTTTAGAGTATGGTTAATTGTATCGGGGATTGACGACAAACTTCAACTAGCCTTAAGACTGTTTGGTCCAAAATTTATAAATTCTTGTTATCTTGATCTTGCAACAGGTGCGCCTGCAAGACAGACAACGTCTACTCCGGCCCCCAGGGTAACCACAGAGAACAGCAGACCCAGACCCGCATCCTCAGACCTCTGTAGAGACTCAAAGATTGACGCCATCACAAGAGTTAAGAATGGAGTCACCTACGTTTTCAAAGGTGGGTTCAACTTCAGATTGAATGGACACAAACACCATATTTAAATTGTGTAAAATTTGAAAACGCGGCTTTATGCAGACAACATGATAACGCCAGATGTGTTATGTACAGCGAGAACGACATGTTAGATCATTGAGGTCCCATGAAGGTTCATGTAGTGTGATTAAAACCGTCACCGTCTTACCTCCATGTCTTGGTGGTGGGGTGGTTTTATCCCAAAGTTTCCAGTCTGCGTTAAAAAGACTAGATGATACTTGATGGTTACAAAATGGGTTAATGTATGAATGAGTTTCAAAGAAAATGCTTACAACTATACGTCTAGTCAGGAGCTCTTACTTCAAGTACCTGTATGGTAAAAAGAAAAAACAGCACCAGCGCAGCATTTGGCTTTCAAACTTTCTCCTCAAGTCTTCATAGATCCTTGTTCACGAAGGTCTTGTGAGATCTCGTGTAATCTCATTGGTATCATTCCAGACTATTCGTTCTTATGTTTTTGCTATTTCACTTATGGAAAAATAAGTTCTCGGACAGAACAGCTCTGTAAAGAAAACAACAAAAATTGTTAAGATAATATTTGCGAAACAAAATACTATTGGGTTCTTTGCTTACGCGCCAACTAAATGGTAGCCGCTATGTGTATGTGTAAAATATTGGTCAAACTTACTTCAATACAGCCACCCTACTTAGCATCCAACCAACAATGTCATACTGTTTTGTTTTAGGACTGAACTATTACCGCTTAAATAGTGCCGGTGTGGATGCGGGGTACCCCAGACGTATAAGCTGGGACTGGGGCGATTTGTCCGGGCCAGTGGATGCCGCCCTCACTCTTCTGAGTGGATACACCTTTATTTTCAAGGTAACAAAAATATTCGTGATAAGATATTTCACAAAACAAGCTAATAAAGTTGCCTGTTTCAGGTAACATCAACATACAACAATTTAAGCATTTTATTTTCCCTATTAACCCAGTGAAAATAAGTAGAACATGTGCAGCAGGGGGAAACTGGGATTGAATCCGTGAAACTCTCAGATCAGTTGCCCGTGTGGGTTGGGAGGGAGCTTCCTGATGCACTTCTGCTCTTGGAGCAAAGGGGCAGTATGAACCCTGTCTTGTCTTTGTTTATTGCCAGTGGCGTCGAAGGGGGCAGGGGGGGGGGGGGGCGTTCACCCACTGGGCTTGCACTCTGTGATATGAGTGAAATAACCTTAAGTATGGCATTAAACCCGAATCAAACCAACAAACAGATCAGTTGTAGCTAGTTGCATCATGCTACACGGAGTTTCCATCTAGTTTCAGTGTGGGTTCTAAAAGTTTAACCTATTCGTGTTTTTGTTTTAAGGGAGATCAGTATTGGAAGTTTAGCAATCTGGTCCTTCAGTCCGGCTACCCTAAACGTATATCCAGGGGTTTCCCTGGTGTCCCCGATGACTTAGACGCGGCATTCACCTGGAGTGGGAATGGACAACCCTACTTTGTTAAAGGTAAGATTCGAACATAAATAGGATTCCGAATGTTATTTCCAGTATGTTGACGATCGAACCGGACGAACACTACTTGTACTCATTTACAGCATTTTGGAAGAGATATAAACCAGTATAAACCTATCTACCATGCACCTTTGTAGCACCTTCATACTAATCTACTGTTTCATGTTTATTGGAAACGACCGACCTGAGTATAGAGAGCTAAATATGTGATAATCTTCTTTTTTCTTAAGTCATATCGTACCTCTAATCGGTATCGCTGTAGTTATCCAGCTTCCAAACATCCATATTTGGAGACAATTTTTATAATGTTTGATACTTTTTTGCCACGTTTAGGCAACCAGTACTGGCGATATTCGACTTCCGGCAAGGTGGCTAGTGGATACCCTCGATCGATGCGCAATTGGAAAGGAGTTCCCTCTTCAATAACCGCAGTGTTTAAATGGGAAAATGATAGAACGTACTTCTTTAAGGATGGGAATTATTACAGATTCAATGACAAACAGTTTACGGTGAGTGTTGAGTCCAAAGATTTGATCCTAATTGTCATCACGCGATATGTGTACCTCATTGTTAAGGGGGGGTTGTTGTCAGAATTTACCATGGTTAATTTACATAAATTCTTTAACTGGTCACATGTTTACTTGTGCCGACAAAGGCCTGGATCAAATTTAAATAATTTATTTATCAGATCGTATGTTTAATCGTGCTGACGAAAGCCTGAATCAGGAAGGTGAAGACAAATAGCTTACAATAGCAAACACGTCCAATAAATAAAAGATTGGGTGACCATGTGTGCGCATGTCTGGCAATCGTATTCTCGCTAGAGTTTCTATAGTGAACGAGACTAAGACAACTCTCGTACATTTATGCCAGGCCATCGCGCATGAATGTCTACCAATATTTGGGGCGACGTTTGTCATAGCTCAGCAAATAAAGGAAGTGCAAAAAAAGCTAGCCTGGCAGTATCTTAGAGTCAATGTCTCAACGTAGAAAGTAGAATCGATTATATTTTAGACCGCATGTCTGGTAGATCGAAGCTGCTCGCGCAGTGTCGCAATAAACCAATTGATTGTTATTTTGATTTTTCTATTTCAGGTGGATCCCAACTACCCACGCAGTATGGCTGAGTGGTGGTTTGGCTGCTCGGGTCCAAAACAATCACAACCTATTGGCCAGGACCCAAACCCACCCAGTATACACGAGGTGCAGAACAACGATAACCAGTATTCGGGTCCTGTGGTGGACAGTGACCTTAAGAACAACACCCCATCAATATGGGCCAGTTCTCAGAATAAGGACACAAGCAGCTCAGCTCAGCAGTATACACCATCATTGTCCCTCCTTGGTCACATCATCATAGCTACACTCATGTCATTACTGATAAGATAAATCATTACAATAATAACCCGAAAACAGACTTACAGTATTTCCGCCGGTATACCTTCGCTATATATTTTTTGACTCCTCACAAGCCATACGACTCTGGGGTTTAGTATACAGGGCGGGAGATATTGACCACGGATCTGGCAACCTCGAGATGTCCCTTAGCCAGATCAACTCAATTCAATTATTATTTTTATAACTTAACAAAGTCAATGCTTTAATGCTCTTATTTATCATCGGCTTAAGAGAAATCCTCTCTTTATTCAGATTTCATTGTTAACAGCCAGTATAAGCGAGTTTAATTTCCGTATACCGAAATGCAAGTCATTCCCCATACTTTTGCCTGGGGGGGGGGGGGGGGGGGGTGTTGTT
>JAQQZZ010138901.1:0-13294 GCA_030265115.1 Mopalia vespertina | reverse complement strand
CCCCCCCCCCCCCCCCTGTCCTTAAACATCAAAGGCTCTGTCCCTACTCAAACCAACAAAAAACTATTAAATACTAATACAGAATAGGAATATATGTAAAATTCTAAATCAAATGAATGAACAATTTATTTTCTCAAATTTATATAGCCTATAAATAATTTAGCCACTAACTGACAAAAACTAAACAAGACATCCCAAGATCCAATACAAACTCATCACAAATATATCGGCCTTGTCGTTCCCCTCAGTGGCTTTGCTCTAAGAGTACCAGAGCAACAGGAAGTTCCCTCCCAATCTAGTTGAGGATGAAGGCTGTTTGGTCAAGTTACATATGATTTTCTTATTCATTATAAGCGGAGGATTGGGAGAGCACTTCTTGTGCCCTGGTGCTCTCCGAGCTAAGGGGCAACATGAAGCCGATCTGTCTGTAATGTCTTTGTATTTCATCCTTTGATTGTCCGAAATTTCTCTTGTCTTTGATTAATGCCAGTGGCATGAGGGTGGTTTCCTTCACCCATTGGGCTGGCACGCCGCAATGTGAGAGAAATAACCATTAGTACAGCTTTAAACCCCAATCAAACAAAGAAAGAAATGTTTTTGTTCACCACAACTACAGTAGGGGGGGGGGGGGGGGGGACTTTGAAATGCTACTCGGCGTCCGTCCATCCATCCTTCCGTCACAAATGTTTGTGAACATGCTAGCTTGAAATCAAATTCACCGATTAACTTCAAACTTGGTATTTAGCTTCCTCCTGTTAAGACGACTGATGGGATTGCATTTCACCAAATTTCTTAAAACAAAATGGCCCTTATTAGTTATTACATAATTTTACAATGTTCATTGAAAACAATGGATGAGATTGAATTTCACCAGGCTACCGTAAAACAAGATGGCTAAAACAAGATGTACATATCTGTACATGTTGTGAACAGGATCACTCCTTAACAAATTTACAGATTAAATTGAAACTTGAAATGTGGCCTATAGTACTACTATTAGGAAAACAGATGGGATTGCATTTTATCAAATTCCGTAAAACAAAATGGCCACCATTGCATAATTTGACAATATACACGCCTATGTGTTGTGAACATGATAACTTGAGATCAAATTCACAGATTAACTTGAAACCTGGAAGTTAGCTTCCGCCTACTAAGACAAAAGATGGGATTTCATTTCACCAAATTCTGTAAAACAAAATGGCAGCCATTACATAAATTTACAGTATTCATACATGTATATGTTGTGATCTCAAGAACTTTGTAACAAATTCACGGATTAACTTGAAACTTAAAATATAGCCTCCTTAGCTGAAACAAAATTCGCTTATACAAAATAGCGGCCATTGCATGATTTTACAATATCCACTCCTATGTTTTGTGAACATGATAGCCTGAAAACAAATTCACTGATTAACTTGGAATTTATCTTTCTTCTATTAAGATTAAGGATAGGGTTGCATTCACCAGATTATGCAAAACAATATGACCGCCATTGCATAATTTTGTAATATTGATGGCTTTGTGCCGTAAACATGATAATTTGAGAACAAATTCACCAATTAACTTGAAACTTGTATTGTGCTTCCCTTCCTTAAGATGACAAATTTGTATGGATATCGCCAAATTCAATAAAACAAAATGGCCACCATTGCGTAATTTGGCAATATTTATGTCTGTATGTGTTGTGAACATACGGCAGGAGAACAAATTCACAGACTTGTTTCAAACTTGGAAAATAGTTCCTCCATTTAAGAAACAGTGGGATTGCAATTCACCTAATTCCGCAAACCAACATGCTTTGGCCATCACTCAAATTCAGATATTAACTTCAAACTTTGCTTTTTCTGTTCATACAATAGATGTGGTTGTATTTCACTAAGTTTCACAAAAAAGATGGCCGACTTGCATATTGCACCAGTATGGTGATAAACACCATAACTTTTGCTCATTGGCTCTTTGAAGTCAAAAACTGTTCTTAAACATTAGTTGGAAAAGAGGATTTGACTGGGATTATGAGCATATTTAAAAAAAAAAAAAAGCCTATCGTGGGGGACCTGCTACCTTCTCAGCTTGTTTGTTTTTTTCCTGTATTATTAACAATTTTATTGGAAGCATAAAGGTACAGAAGGTATTGCCAGGTTTTTTAAATTAACCTTTTTGATGATGACTTACTGCACTTTAATAGGGAGCTACAAGACTTTTTTAAAAGTGACTTTTAGTCACTGTCCTTTCGATGCTTAATTATTTTTTTTATAATTGACAGAACCAAGGTTTGACAGTATAACTTGTTATAACTGTATCATAATTTGCTTTCTGTTGTTGTTTTACAGGTGGTGTGGTGCGGTCATTTCCATACAATACTACAAAGGCCATAAGTAAAGATGCCTTACCTGACAGTGGTGGTAATCTTAACAGCCTCTCTTTTGATTTCAAAATTGAACATCGATACAACTATTTTGCTGTAGTACCTCATATGTTGTTCAGAACTGGACAGTCTCAGAGTGAAGAGGTCCTTCTCTTCCATGATTGGATATTGGTTTACTGTATCGTCACGAAAGAGACAGGTTTGTAGTATTTAGTATTACAATAATTGTACTCTTTATTACAGCGTAGTTCTGTGCTGCAATAAAATGTATTTAAGTAAAAAGGGCCTTACTTCTTGTATTCCTTTCATACCATTTAATTTTCTAGCAGAACTACATCTAGTGTAAAAAAATTGTGAACATTGGCGACCCGCGACGAACAGACGGAGATGCGAATGGACCTCTGAGAAATGGCGAAAACAGCCCAAACGTGGACATACATCTCCATCGCAGTGCTGGTCATCTGGAAGGTGGCCATCCACACCTGGAACCAATGCACGCCAGAGCCTTCGGCCCTGCCTGGCACGCATGTCGGGCGCGACAAATGTCCGCAGGACGAGCAACAATCGGCTGTCGGGCACGACAAACAAGAAAACGCAAAACCTTGGGACCCCCACTATATGACATAGGGGGAAGGGCATATCGGGATGACCCAAATGGTAGCCGAAACATTGCTAGCGAAATACGCCATAGTATTGGACTACTTGTGTCAAAGGATGGTAGCCGGTACGACAAGCCTCGGTAGCGTGTGCACAAAAATATGCCATAGTATTGGACTACTAGTGTCGATGGATGGTATCCGGCATGACAAGCATTGGTAGCGTGTACACAAAAATACGCCATAGTGTTGGGCTACAAGAAGTAGAAGGATGGTGGCGGGCAGGACAACGCCATAGTATGGATTGCTCTGTATGTCTTGGGCAACCCGAAAAATCGGTAGCGTATACGCAAAATACGTGATTGCTCGGTATGTCTTGGGCTACTACTATTGTCGAAGGATGGTAGCCGAACATCGTGGTAGCGGATACGCAAAAATACGCTATAGTGTTGGGCTACAAGAAGTTGAAGGATGGTGGCAGCCAGGACAAACATAGGGCAGGACAGCGCCATAGTATGGATTGCTCGGTATGTCTTGGGCAACCCGAAAAATGGTAGCCGAAACTGTGGTAGAGTATACGCAAAAATACGCCATATTCTTTGCAGTGGCCCAGGGGCACCCCTTCTCTGGATGTCTATTGGTAGTCGCTTGGTTTGGGGGGCGCCCAGGTGGGTGGGGCGCCCCTTTTCTGGATGTCCATTGGTAGCCGATATGTGTGTATATGTATGTATGCTAAAACACTCCCGGGGGGTGGGGAGTGCCCCCAGGGAATACTTTCTGAAAAAGTGGTCCAGAACCGCTATCCTTAGACTACTTCTTTGTATTAATTAAAGAATGAAATTCATGCCAGTGAGTTATACTTTTTTTTTAAAGTAAGTAGTAGCTTTAATTTCACCACGGGCCTCTCACAAAGGAGAGATTGTTTGGAGAGTAGCAATGCTGTCTTTTTTTTTAGCACTGGAGGAAGATTAACTTTCCAACTTCAAAACAATTCTCACTTGGGGGAAGGGGTTAAAAGGTTTCCTCCCTGTTTTCCACCGTATTTAAGCATGGAACAATGTGAAGTGGACAATCCTTCGTCAAAGGAGTGAAATATCCAAGAGCAGGACGTTAAACCCATATCAAATTAACAAACTAATAAACTTAAGTTTTAAAACAATGAGCTTTACACACCATTGACTGGCATAGAAACAGATGTTCTAGCAAGAGATTTTTATCTTTATCATTTTGTGTGTTGAAAAGTGGCACCCTGGTAACCAAAACTGGTTATTTTAATAAGGGAAAATGACATCCTCATTACTTTCAGCCCTTTTCCCTTGGCCAGGCTGCTCTCTGGCTAAGGGCAGTTTGTTGGAAGAACAGCAATGGTGTCTTTACTTAGCACTGGAGGAAAATTAACTTTCCAACATTATGGAAACGCTTTACATCTTGGTTGTGCTAGTGTCAATGATTGTTGGCATACACAGCCGTCATATAAGTGAATTACCTTAAGCATGGCGTTAAACACCAATCAATCCATCACCCTTGGCTAGGCTTATTAGGTCACATTGAATGTTTTATATTTCGCCAGTATTGTTTTCATTTATGAACAAACTTTAATACTACGTAAACTCATTACAAGCCAAATTTGTTAATTTATTACCCAATATTCAAGATTTCATTTTACACTAGATATAATTCGATTAGACAATTAAATGGTATAAATGAACACAAGAAGTTTTCCCCTCTTTACGTAAATACAGACCTTCATGTCAAGTATTTATATCTACGTGGGTGATGTGTATTAGACCTTATCAATTATTAAGTCAATCCCTTAGAAATTATCATCAATTTCCTGACTATTAATTGATTTCTATACATGTTTCAGAAGTTTATAGTGGCCATGTTTACTTGGATACTTCGAAAGAGTGGCATGCCGTATCACTGTCGTTTGATGGTAATAAAGCACAATTGGAAGTTGATGGAGCATCTTTATTCTTTTTTATGAAATTTCTACCAAAACTTGGTGAAACTGTAAGCATATTCAGAATGCAATTTTAAATATTTTTTCATTGAAATTGAATGTGTTTCCTTTTTAAATTGAATATTTTCTGAAATTATAGTAGATATTTAATATTTTGGATTAAAATTGTATATATTATTTAATCTACAAGCAGCTGTGGTCTGTATATTTGACTTTTACTCACCTCTGAACAATGGGAGTCTGGTAATGGGCATTGCAAGTGGTCCTCTGATTTCAAAACGGTCGCTATTCGCAGCCTTTATAGTTACATCACAATTCATAAATGTGTGTGATGTCATTTGAAAGCACCACTTAAATTACATCCCTTGCTAACTTTGCGAGACTCCCATTAATTATTGTGTGCAGTTGGAAGGATCTTCCTGTTGTTTTCAAATGAAACCAAGCTGTTATGGGTTCTTTGGTTGTGGTTTCGGGGCAGATTTCCATTGCCCATTGGATTGAGCAAATGTTTGGAAGCTAAATCTTGTCCTTTTCTTAATGAACAAATAGACAGTTTTCTCAGGCTCCTGACAAACAAAAATTTTAAAACTGTTCTCTTGTTTTAAATATCTTCATTTTCCTACAATTGTGTGCAGGTTGATTTAATTAATGTAACAAAGCATTATTATACATACCATAGTACAATATACTTTATGTTAAGTAAAGTATCACTCTTATTATAGATAACATAGTAAAATATACTATGTGTTAAGTAAAGCATCACTCTTATTATACATAACATAGTAAAATATACTATGTGTAAAGTAAAGTATGACTCCTATACATAACATAGTCCAATATACTTTATGTAAAGTAAAGTATCACTCTTATTATACATAACATAGTCCAATATAGTTTATGTAAAGTAAAGTATCACTCTTATTATACATAACATAGTAGAATCTACTTTATGTAAAGTAAAATATCACTCTTATACATAACATAGTACAATATACTTTATGTAAAGTAAAGTATCACTCTTAATATACCATAGTACATAACATAGTAAAATATAGTTGATGTAAAGTAAAGTATCACTCTTATTATACATAACATAGTAGAATATACTTTATGTAAAGTAAAGTATCACTGTTATACATAACATAGTACAATATAGTTTATATTAAGTATCACTCTTATTCTACATACCATAGTAAATATACATTATGTAAAGTAAAGTATCACTCTTATTATACATAACAGAGTACAATATACTTTATGTAAAGTAAAGTATCACTCTTATTATAGATAACAGAACACAATATAATTTATATAAAGTAAAGTATCAGAGTCTCTCTACACAAGTAGAGTAATTTTAGAATTCAAGATATCTTTATGCATGTATTTGCTCAAAGTTTAAACATTTTATTGTGTCATTATCAGGAGTGAGTAGAATGGTCAACAATCATTGAAATACACATGTAGTACAAGACAATTCTTAAATCAATGCCAGGATCACACAGTGAATGGTGGTGGTATGAACAGGTACTGAACAGATACAATATAGTGGTTAAACAAAAAATCTCTTTAATGGCTTTATATGTATAAATTCCTTTCCCTGGATCGTGAATGAGCATTTATGGATTAAACTTTACTTTGCTTCAGGTTTACCAAATTCTGTACCCAATCAAGTTCATGTTGAACTTCTGTTTTTCTTAGACTGTTGTGGAAAGTTTTATAGGGTCAGCATTAGACCCACAGCCATTTGTGGGATGTTTGGACAATTTCAGCTTGAATGGCGCCAATTTACAAGCTACTACAAACTTATTCGATGACTTTCCCGAAGGCTGCTCAGTAAGTAATGTGTATTTTCTTGGCTTCCCTCATATTTTACCTCGAGTGGTTGAAAAGGAGCTCTCTGTTACCCAGGTTGTTTCTGAGCTTTTGTGTATTATGTCATAGTATTGTCCTGTCTTGTCTTTGTTGTCAGTGGCATTGAGGGTTGTTTCCTTCACCACTATGATGGGTAGGTCCTCCTGTGAGTGAAGTAACCTTAAGTATGCCATAAAAACATGCTGAAACCAATTTTTGGGACAGTTGATGGGATATAGTTTTTATAAATGGAATCAAAATCATTCATACATGTACATTTCTTAAAGCTGATTTTGTCAAACATGTTAATGAGAATTGTTTTAGGTATTTAAAAGAAAGACAATTTTCTTTTAGAAACTAAGTTACATATTTTATAAAATATATTTGTTTTTAAATTGTAGTTGCCATCATCTCCAGTGTCATTTACGAAAGATGACTCCTACCTCAACTATACGATTATGGTTTCTGAGAATGTCACCGACATAGCAGTGGACATTACCTTTAGAGCATTTACTTCTCCTTCTACTGTCGCTCTGTTCAGACTTAATACAGGTCAAAAGATAGAGGTATGTTTTTCATAAGCACTGGCCCTCTGGCTAAGGGCCGTTTGTTTGAAGAGTAGCAATGCTGTCTTTACTTAGCACTGGAGGAAAAATGTTTATTGGATCAGTCGAACTTGTGTCCGTGTGATCTGCCAAATGCTTAGATGTTATGCTTGCTTTTTCATCAAGGCGCTGGCTTAAAAGTTCAGGAAACCCATGAACCAAATTCCCATATAAAGTGCTTTTTATTTTCAAGCATTTAAACTCCTGTTCAGAGATATTCGAACTGCCCACAACTGGGGGACATGTATTGTGTGAAATGGTACATGTACCCTAGGTGGGGTAACTAATTCTGCCAAGTACCTAGACAAAGGTATTTTTGTACCCCTTGGCTGATACTCATCATATCTGTCTATCCGTCTGTCTGTCAGTACTTCTGTATGTTCATACTTTTTTGTCCACCACTACTATAGTAGGAAATGTTACTCGGCATCCGTCCTTCCATTCGCTCGTCCGTCCATCAGTCACAAATGTTTGTGAACATGCTAGCTTAAAAACGAATGTATCGATTAACTTCAAATTTGGTATGTAGCTTCCTCCTGTTGAAGGATGGGATTGCATTTCACCAAATTCTGCAAAACAAAATGGCCATTATTACATAATTTTAGAATATTCATGCCTGTATGTGTTGTGAAGGTGATGAGTAAAGAATAAATTCACAGATTTACTTCAAACTTTGAATATAGCTTCCTGCCTTTAAGACAGTGGATGGTCCTGGATTGAATTTCTCCGAGTTTCATATAACAAGATGGCCATCCGTGCATTATTTTTACAATATTCCTGTCTATATAAGATGGAACACATTGGTATGGATAACAACTTCTTAGTTTATTGGACACTGTGTTCCATCTTATATGTACTTCCGACTTCTTTATGCCTCTCAAAGAATCTATTCCTGTCTATATGTTGTGAACACGATAACTCTGTAACAAATTCAAGGATTAACTTGAAACTGGAAATTTAGCCTCGTTTAAAGACAACAGATGAGATTGAATTTCATCAAATTCCGTAAAACAAAATGGCGCAGGCATGCATTATTTTACAATATCCATGTATGATATGTTGTGAACACGATAACTCTGTAACAAATTCACAGATTAATTCGAAACTTGAAATATAGCCTCAGGGATAGATTTACATCTCTTAGAAAAACTCAATGTGACCCTTGAAAAACTGAATTTGCATACGTTTTGTGGGGGAAAAACTCAACTTATTGCATGAAAACTGAATTCCATTGCTGAAATGTACTGCAAAATACTGATTGTTTTGACCAATGAGGATACAGCATGATCTGGCAGAGGTAGAACTCCAGTTAAATTAAGGAGTATTGCTTATCATTGACATCACTTTCAGGCCACGAAATCCACCATGGGAAGCGGCCTTAAAAGCACAATTTCAGTAACAATCACTGACATAGGTCAGGTTGTTTTATAATTGGTCAGGCAAACTGTAACAAAAAAAAAAATCCGTGCTGATTTCGTAGTCTGATACTGTTGGAAAGCTCAATGTTCAAACTTTTCATTGTTCTTTTTTTTTTTTGGTATTGTGACACATTGGTACCATATAGCAACCTACTATATTTATTTTTGAATTGTTGTATATATATTTGTTTGTTCTTCTTGTAGTTAATTAATAAGAGTCTTGATCTTTACAAGGGCTCTAAATCATAATATTCAAGCTCCTAGTTTATTTTTATTTGTAAATACTGTTTTCTGAAACATTTGACAGTTCAGTTTACTATTGCTGCATTCGGGACAGTCACAATCACCACTCGTGGGGTAACTATTGGACGTAATTATGACCACAAACTCGATTCACTTCATAAGCATCGAGTTGACGAGTGGTATTTTCCACTCGTAGTAGCACTCAAAAGGAATTTACAGGTTGTAAAATCGTGTTTACGACTCGTAGCAGTGCTCTCGAACACTTTTCGTTGTAAGTACGAGTGAAAAATACAGCACAAATGGTGACAACGAGGAGTCCCGAAAGCAGCATATGTCTGTGTTGTCATCATCGTAACTCGTGAATTTGATCTAATACAAGTAGTTCCAATTGTTGCATTGCAGTGTAGAACTTGTATTTCGATTGCCAAAAACATAAATAGACCCCAATATTCATGTACTCAAACAAAATGTTTCCCTTCAGCAGTAAACTGCATATTTTCTATCTCGTAACATCAAAACTTTGACATCGGCAGCCATGTTTTGAATTGCGCGGAGAGTTGAAGAATACTGATCGTCACTTCAACTGTCAGAGATTTATCCAGTTGATTACGATGGCTGATCAACATTGGAAATCATCCAGACTACAGTATAACATTGGAAATTCGTGAATAAAAAATTCCATTGATATTGTTCAGCGGAGAAAACGTTTACTACAAGCGTCTATCAATTCTCAACCGAGGGGGAAGCCTCAAGATTACAACAGCCGGAGCACTCGATGCTGTGACGTCAGCAAGGCACTTGTGCTCTCGCCAAGTCAGAAGAGAACAAGTGGACTACCAGTACAGGATGGAACTAAACAGCATGAACAACAAAGACCAAGCCATGAAATAAAGAAACGTACAAGCCCTGAAATATTATTACGGGTCCGAGCTAGACCATTGATATATATCTTAGGTCCTGCCTACCCCTAAGAATAATTCACGGGTATAGTCACCCCGAGCTCCGAAGTCCACGGGTAGTCGAGAAATCAAGGCCATAATGAATATATAACATTAGCATTGTTTTACTATCCCAGGTCCGTGCAAAACTTGAATTGATTTGGATTACAAGTGACGCCTACCCCTGACAGTAGTGTAC
The DNA here is from genome assembly GCA_030265115.1 of Mopalia vespertina. Taxonomy (NCBI): domain Eukaryota; kingdom Metazoa; phylum Mollusca; class Polyplacophora; order Chitonida; family Mopaliidae; genus Mopalia; species Mopalia vespertina. The sequence continues at coordinate 3,113 of JAQQZZ010138901.1, read as the reverse complement.
ATGCTAATAATATATACAGTCACCCCGACCTCAGAAATTCATGGGTACAGTCACCCCGAGTTTAGAGATCCACGGGTAGCCTATATAGTCAACCTGAGCTCAGAAGTCCATGGGTCGAAACAAGTTAATGGCCGTTTTCATTGTATAAGAATAACATTCCCTTTATTATCACGGGTTCGTGCTAAACTTTGATTACGATCTACAGTATACTGCCTACCCCTGAAAATAATCTCCATGTTAAATTATAAGAGTCACCCCGACCTCAGAAATCCACGGGTAGTAAAGAAACAAAGGCCAATGTGACTATATATAAATAACATTCCTTATATTATCAAGAGTTCGTGCTAAACTTTGATTATGATCACCAGTTCTGCCTACCCCTGATAATACAATTCGCATGTTAATTATAAGAGCCACCCCGACCTGAGAAAATCACGGGTAAGCAACAGTCACCCCGAGCTGAGAAATCCATGGGTACAGACAACCCCGAGCTCAGACATCTACAGGTACAGTAACCCCGAGCTCAGAAATCCACGGGTAACCTAGATGCAGAGTTCTGTATCTCTGATCGTCTATCATATTATGTAGCCGTAGATATGGGTAACCAAGCATCAAAGAATATACCAGATATAGGCTTAACATTGATTTATTACTGTATACGGGTCCGTGCTATAACTCTGATATAAATCATTGGTACTGCCAACCTCAGAAACAACTTAGGCTTACATGTTATTTAATTCACGGGACAATCACTCCGTGACCGCTACTGCCCATTTGAACCAAGTACTGACGTATGTGCTGAGCCTTATGTCACTATACCAATACGTTCTATATGACTGATAACAGACGTATAGACTGTTATACATTTACTGCAGAGCACTCATCTAAAGCTATTCCATACTTGATAAAGTTACACATGGGACGCGTTTTAATAAACTTAATCACGTTGGAATTTATATCAGACTTCGTGCTATTTCATTGTCTTCTTGTTTATAGACTATTGGTTGGGTAAATAAACGCTAATCAACCAATCTTGAATATCTAGGTGAATGTACCTATCATAAGCTGAGATCCTTAATCAGCTAAATTCTGGTTTTAACCAGTGGTGTCAGAACTGAACAAATTTAATACCTGGGTTAATTTATAAAACTTTATTTACCCGGCCAATCCTGACCGATTTGTTATCTCCCTAACAAGAAATATTCTACGCAGACGGTCAAATGGCTTTTTATTTCGGTGTCCGTTTTATTATTTTAGTGATTTTGGCCTGTGATTGATTATTTGTAGCAGTTTGACTTATTGGAGCCGTTGCAGAATGACGATAATCTCCAATGGGCCTCGTAAGTAGAGGGTGTACCACAGACACATTGTAATACGATGGAGATAATCCTTGAGTATCCGGGATAGCTAATGTTCTTTTCAGTATTAAGTATTTGTTTTTTCTTTAATGAAATAACTGCACTGTTTTGAGTAGGCTATATGGGCCCCAATACAGTTACATCATTTAATTGTATTGTTGCAATAAGAGCATCTGAAGCAAACCAGATCAAACTCTACATAGGGTCTGTCCGTGTCCTAATGTCTGACACTCGAAGCGTTGGGATGCAGACGAAGGTATTTACCGTCATTATGTAATCACCAATGTTTTGGGACTGAAACTGAATATATGGTTAATAGACATTTGCTTTATTAGTCTAATGATGTCGTCATCCTTTTAAGTTGTGAAACGTTTACCATCAGTTATCCCTTAGTCCCCTAGTTCAGTACAGATATGTTCTTCCGAAAGATCGAAGAGATCTTTGCCTCTGTCACGTATGATACCGTTGCTGCTGTTAAGTGATCTATGTGGGGATGCAAATACTGGTAGATCCAAAAAAGTTTGATATTATTGCCCGTTGATGTGTGGTGCATTCCACATGAATGTTACCAGACCGCATTTTTGTTCCAGTTTAAAGAGTTCCAGCTGCAGATATTAGAGTTTTAAAGGCGAAAGGTGATATTTTGTGTTAATTTCTTTTTTTGAAGTGAAGATCTTAAGGACATCGGACCGGCTTAGACACTTCATGAAATCACAACAAGGTAGGCGTTCAGCTGACATCGGAACGGCATTTCGTGGGTGTTGTCAAGAATGCAAGATCTGTAGATTCCCGTGAAACCTTTATCAACGATAAAGACCAGGACTGCTTCAGTTGACCTCGCCGGAGACCATATATAAAACAAGGATGCTATATGTAGATTGCAACTTGTTCTTTTTGTTCGTAAACGTTTTACTGTGAGTTCATGTATTAAAATACGTGCTTGTCTTGGTGTGATGTGTAGACAGTACCGTGGCTGCCATAATTTTGATTGATCGATGTATTGCCACTAGGTGGGTTTTATTCTATGACACCGTCACATAGTAAATCAAGTTCCAGCTCCAAAACACCGAAATTGCCACGCCTTTGTAACAGCAGGGATTGGTTCATTGTATAACCCAGATGGCTACATCTGTTATTAACAATTAAACAGGCTGCCTTTCATATTTTTTTCGAGGCGATGGTATATTCAAGTTCACGTTAAATTTTATTGCATCCAGAACAGGCACACTGGTGCATGGGGATACATCTTGACAACAATAATACATATATAAAGACAATTTCTATTTTACAAAGTCTTTGTTATACAATATGTGTGAAAAATTATTGTTATAAAATAGTTTTATTGTGGCGGGCAGAAAAGGCAACAGTCAGTTTACCAAAAAAAAAGCGCGAGTCATATGGGCCTAATACATCTAGTGAAAGAAAATAAATGAATAAAACAGCGAGGGACATTATGCTTTAAACTTACACAAAGAAGGAGCCAAGACTATACTGAACGTGCTTTGATGGATTGTTGAAAAGATGATGCAACTTATATAAATTAGGACAGCGATAATATTAGACAGGAATAAGTTTTTCTCGTCCTGCAGTTGGTTACAAAGAAACAGTAAGTGGCATTCGTCTCATAGTGTGCAGTAACGTCTGATACGAGAAACATAAACTCAAGCGAGCAGTTTCAACTGGCAGGTTATCGTTACTTGTTCTTTAAAGCGATACTCCTCTCTGCAATAAAATGCATATATGTAAAACGGGCAT
>JAQQZZ010138890.1:0-13294 GCA_030265115.1 Mopalia vespertina | reverse complement strand
GGCGAACATTACACGTTTTCGTGTAATATTATTGCTTCCATTCACCTCCGAGATAACTGTACCGGTACGGAAAGTGTTGAAGGATGTTCCGACATGGTTTTTATCCTGTCTTTCCTTTGCTTACTGCCGGTTATGTCAACAATGGTTTCCTTCGGGAAAACAGACAGACATGCCGGCGTTGTTTGAGTGAGTGAAATAACGGCGTTAAACCCCAATCAAATAAACCAACATACACTATTGGTTAGGATATGATTTGAGAAACGTGATGGTTAGTATACATTAAACACAGAATATAAATCTGCGATTTACTTAAGGCATATTTTTTATTTTTAACCGATTATAAACAATTAGACAGAAATATAAATTACAAAGATAATAAACAAACATATCTGAAAATCAGGCAACCTTATATACGTGATATTAAAGGTTATCAAAATGATATGTTGAGGCTGTCTAACCCATAACGCGTATAACTTCATTTTGGAATCATTTAAACATTAGATACCATCTGTGCTGAATCGGGACTAGATTCTAAATACCCCATGTTGTCGCTCTCACAATTACAAATCAACTACCAGCAAAGTAATTTTCCATAAATTCTTTCCGGGAATAACTAGCCCGTGTATTTAAGGGATATTGCTCTTTTGGTAGACATTACGTCTCAATCTCTTCACAAATTGTCTGCGGCCTGCACGCATCTAACCCGTGTCTAATAAGAGTATATATGTGAAACTCATTATCCTACTTGAGTAGGATAAGAACTTCATCTCACAGGCTCTTCATTGAAACACGGCAGCAATAGATTAGCGAGAAATGAAAGGAAATGTACTTTTTTTTTACAAAATGATACAGAAGATGAGTGTCATTTTTTACTAGTTTGCACATTTTATAATGCTCTCGGTATATTGTATATCGACCAATATTATTGGAAAAAGCCAAGTGTCTATATATGTGTCCAGCTACTGTCCAATACGCAAAGAGGTAAATTAAGACGTCTATCTCGATATATACAGGCTGTTTTGAAAATGAGAGCTGAATATTAATTTATAAACACAGTTGATACAAAAACAGAGTAGGTAATGATAACATGATTATGTCTGTCTTCAAATACAGTGTTTACCGAGCCGCCATGTATATGCACTGTACTGTCATACATGTATTTATATGTTTATGTCATGTTTTGTTGGCAAAAGGCAGAGATGCCTATACGCCTTAATAAAGATTACGATTACTAACCACCATAGCATATATATTTACAAACTTGATGAAGATAAACCAGGATGATATATTATTTTCGGGAATCCAGTCGTTGTTTATTATTCTCGTTTTAGTAAATAAAACACATGGTGTCGTCATTAATTCATTTTTTGGTCTTGTGAGAATCTTGTAATCCAGCCGTGAGTCGACGTGGTAAAGTTGTTTGGAGCCCATGTGAAATAACTTCATCTCGTTTACAGTCTGCCTGTGTGCGAAAAACAGATGTATTTGACCAGTTCAAAGGAAGAGTTAATTGTCTGGCACAGACAGCATTCTAGATGGCATTACAGAGACGGTCGATTGGAACACGCTCAGCCGTGTTAGTGAAAACAACTGTGGGTGTCAAGTTTACCCCCAACTATTCGATTTAATCATGGAATAATCCTGTACATTTTGTTTCACCAACTTTCTTATCTAATAACATTTTCACGAATGACCGCCATACCAGAGTTGTGGCATGTCGAGTTGATGCTGATGTGGACAGAGATACTCTGTCAAGGTATAAGTTCGCTAGTTTTTCGCTGTTGGTCCTAAGCATTCCTTTGATGTTAGGTATGGCTAATTTCACCATTCAGTTTTCAATAGACTCAGGTTTACAGGTTTAATATTCCGTGAAATAATGACATGTCAACAGCAAAAAGCCAACAGCAATATGCAGACCTCTCCGTAACACTTTTACAGACAGTAAGTATGTGTTCAGTATAACGTCGTGTATGTTAGATAAACCTGATTCACACTGTCTATCAGCACGGTGTCCTCTGTTTGGTTGATTGTTTGATTGATTGATTGATTGATTATTTGATTGATGTCAAACGCCAGTCTCTGTGGTACTTTAAAGTTGTTCTGTCTGTAATTGGTGGCTAACTCCTATAGTTCGAAAAGGTAGAGGTATTTTCAGAGGGTTCGGTTTCACAACAGGTTCTGCTATATCGAGTAAAGCAACTTATTACTTTGTACTTTGTCCTGTTCCAATGAGCGTTTGTTTCTGAGAATTTCCATAAAGTGCTGCGATTGCTGATACTAAATCATGAGATTAATCTGGGGCGATCCTTAAGATGGGATGATGTATTAAACCTCTTGTGTCTGATCATCATCATCACCATTATCATCATCATCATCATCATTATCGTTAGTATATTATTATGATTATTATTATGATAATTATAAGTATTACGATTATTATAATTATTAGGATTATTAACAATGCTCTAGCCCAGACGTAACCAATAGTTGTTCTGGATGAGCAGGTAAGCATGTTTAACAACACCCGAACTTATATTGTATTTACTGCCTTTGTCTTGGATGGTTTATTTACTCTATTCAGGTATTTGTCAGGTCGGTTCACTTCAATAAACTCTCATGGCTTTAAATTAGGAGTTTTTGACGTAGAATTCTAACCGAACAAATTGTTGAAATAGTCCCCAGTTCATAGCTCTTAAACAAAGGAAATATTTAAGTTTTGAACGACATTTAGAAGTGGGGTAACATAATTATAGAATTTCTGGATAACCACTTCTTGTTTTATGATAGAACACAACGTTTCGATACATATGCCTGTATCGTCGTCAGGTGTAAATTGACTAAAGGAAATATTTGTAAACGAGTGAGTTAATAATATATCTGACTATTTTGACTCTTAGTTTAACATATAGTAAACTATAGTAACAACTCCGAAGCCAGATAATTAATTCATGATCTTTCTTCGGGATCGGTACTATACAATATCTCTTACACGTGTCATCCCTTTATTATAGTTCACTATAACACACTTCACATTATGCTGAGCTTCCGTTTATAAGTTTATCCTCTATTTTATAAACAACGACAGGCGTTGTTCCTGGCACATTTTTCAGAGAATGTAAGTAAGTAGGCATATATCTCCATCAGCGCCTGACTAAACGAATCACCGAGTGGCCCTCTCAAACTGCCCGCAGTAATAGAGGAGAACAGATGTCAGTTTGAACGTTTAACATCCATCGTCTGAACCATGCCAGGAATTATAATAGTTCTTTGTTTTAACATATGCTCAATCTTTTCCCTGGTGTTTTGCCAGAACTCATAAATGTCAGCTGTAAAGTGTTACTTATGTGTATGTAAGATGTGGCGACTGAACAGATAATGATATTCTTCACTCGAGAGTAACTATCTCTTAATTCTTATCTCTGATGACAAAATATATGAACATCGCAAAACTCTTTAGAAGAATTAAAACAGGTGTTGATTCGTTTCTTCTCCAGACGGATTTACTCAATTTTCGAATCTTTTTAACTGTCAATAAGTGTCATATATATAGTAAGCTTTACAAACTAGAAAAAAGTATTATCTTTTGAGTATAGCTTAAATGACAAAATAATTACGAGACATCAGTTAGTTGGGTTTCTAAAGCGCAACTGCAGAGGGTTTAAGAGCAGTAAACCAGTTATCATACTGTACAAAACCTTAGTTAGAAGTATCCTTGAATATTATGCCAGTGTTTGGGCACCTTGGCAAATAACCTACATTAAGAAAATTGAAAATGTTCAGAAACAATATGTACAGTATCTTACTTTAAAATTTCGAAATGATTTTGAGTGTGAAAATTATCATGATATATTAAAATTCTACACACGTCTCTAGAGAACAGGCGAAACTATACCAGGCTGATGACGCTATGTTAAATAATTCACAGTGATATTAATTGTCCTCAGCTTCTAAACGAGGTATGTCCTAACGTTCCAGGACGTCGTCTGGGAAACCCTAATATGTTCAAACCCCCACAACCAAGAATAAATGTACGAAAGTATAGATTTTTTTACCAAACTCTCAAAGTATAATGATTTGCATTGTGTTCATACGTCTTTTAGACATTTTTCTCTCCATTAAAACTTTTAAAACAAATCTAAAAAATTAATTGTTATGATCCCTTTTCGTTATTGAATAAATTTTAAATATGTAGTCAATATGTATGTTACATTTTAAATTTGGAGTAGTCTCATGTATTTTTATTTAAAGATACCAAATGTTTATTTAAGGATACAAAATTGTTTAAAGATACAAATAAATTGTTTTGCTCCTTTTTCCTAATTGAACAAATTTTAAATATGTAGGCTATCTGCATGTTATATATTAGATTTTGTGTGCTCCCATGCATTTATATTTTATTTTCATTTACTTGACGCAAAATGTGTGATTTATTTAAAACATATATGAAATGTTTGTCTGTGAAACAACTTTATTGACAATCTGTTGGGTTTTTTTTTTACATCTTTCTCTATATATAGTTCATATTGTAAATAGCTTCAATATGTTTTATCCCCTACTTAAATTCCTCTGTATATTGATTGTTATCTGCCCGATAAAATAAAAACAAATCAATGGCAAGTAGTAATCGTCTTCTTCCGCCATGTCACGAATAACTTTCCTTGTTCTGTACGTTAAACCTTCGCTATGTTCCTTGAAGATTACAATAATGGCCGCTCTGTCTGCAAAATAAAGACGTGGCGAACCTATTTATTACGGCATTATTTAGAGAGAGATTGCCCATAAACAAACTGACACAGTATTTGAAATCAATCAATCTCATAATTGATAATATTTACAACACAGTTTATTCACTTATAGTCCATGTGCACAAGGTAACAATTTGATCGATTCCGAAACCCTATCAAGTTTATTGTCCTCGTATGTCTGACATTAACACAAACGTGTGTGTAATTCTTTCCTAAATTTAACCCTAGTTAACAACTATAGTCAATCCACATCTGAATAAACTGGGGGAAATCGATGACTTCACACACTAGAGGCTTCCTCCAAAGATATGCGTAAATTTATTTCCGACTGACAAGCAGATTTGTACATTCATATATTGATTTGTCTATTAAAAACTGAACAACACACTAAAAGTAAGGAATTCTTAGAAATCAAAGTTCCCATCACTTCTTTCCAAATCTCACTAAGCCCACCGCATTACCTCAAATACTGCAACGCTTAAATATAGTAAATATGTTAATCACCACGAAATACCGCAAATATCCGGAATCTTATTAACAGGCACAAATGATCCTCTGCCTATTTTCACTATTAATAAACTTCCATACAATCCACATGAAAATAACAATAATAATAATACACCAGTAAAATAACAATAATAATAATACACCAGTAAAATAACAATAATAATAATACACCAGCAAAGTAAATTTCAAACCTTATATCCTCTCCTAACTGGCATGATGGTTTTGACATTGTGGATGTGGACTCAACATATGCACATTTCTTAGGCAATATTGAGACTGCATACAACCTATGTTTTCCCTCTGTAAAATGTCAATATCTAAACAAGACTAAGCCCTAAAAAACATCAGCAATTGTAATATCAAGAAAAGAGTCAAATATAGGCTTTGCATATAATCCTTGAGCAAAATAATAGCGAATTTATAACACACTCGGACTGGAAAAAACAACTTTATTATGATGAAATATTCAATAAAATTCACAACAATATCAAAAGGATGTGGAAGCTAATAAACGAAAACATAAATATAGAAACAGTAAAAAGTCGCTACCAAATATCCACCTCGAGAGATTTTAAACGTTTCTTAACTAATTCACAACCTATTGAATTCTCATTTGAGAGCTGCAGTATACTACAAGGTCTTTAAAGTGGAGAATGAAGACATGTCTTCATCATTTATAAAAAAGAAATAAATAATTCCTGGCTCGGCCATTATCACATATCACAAAGTTACGTTTACAAACAGGTAATTTTACCCTGATCTCAAACTCACCAGGATATCTTCATTTTTTTTTTAAATCCGGGTATATTCACGATTAATGCAATTGCTGATATATTTTCGTTTTACCATGTTTCAGTACTAATTCATTGAAAGAATCACCCCTAACACAATCATTGGTTAGTTGTTGTTCTGTCAGATTGTAAAAATGGCTGTCGCTTCAAATATGTTTTGCTGTTGTAATATGAGCGTTAAAATAGGCCAATCAGATCAGTGCATTCAGCGTGGAATGCAGAGCAAGCCAAATGTTTGTTTGAGGCACATGGAAGCGTTAAAAAGAGCGAGAAAATGTTGTGTGGAATATTGATGAAACGAACCCTCAGTACCACTTTTATAATTGTCTGACCAGAGACATGTTTGTCATCGAGTGTTCCTCTTAAAAAGACAGTTCATTGAGTGAGAACTGTTCTTGGTGAAATAAGCTATCGCCAAGGTGTAGTCGATGGCCCTCCCCTGCCAAACAGCTTTCAACTAAACATCTGTACCATACTTCACAATACAAATAACTTCTCTTAGATCTTTAACAATGTTGTTGCTTTCGAAATGTGTAGATTCATTTGAAGCTGCTAGGTTATCACGGTAACTCGATGACCTTGCTAATAACGGTAGAGGCATATATGGCTCGAGACAGGACATCGGAAAATGACGATAACCCGGTGTGGACATCAGGCGTTCTGGCAAACATCACTTTCTGACTGAGTAAGCAGACATTGGCCACCAAACTAACAAACATCACAATTTGATTTATCTAATGAATATCGATTTGTATGACACCTTTCATGAATTGAATTCTTATCTCTCCATTCTAACCTTGATTACTTATGTTAAACATAAGTTGATATAATATTCTCTATGAATGTGATCGAAATTAAAAGCAGCGTAATGTTATCCTCCCGGTTATTTCAAAGACATTCTGAAGCTATCTGAGACAGTCAATATACCCTATTACAATTAAAGGAAATTAGGAATATGGCTATTAAATTCCAATAGCGTTTGGAATGAACAACTTTTTCGTCGGAACAACATTAACAAGCGGTTATAACAAATATTCAGTCCAAAATATGAAAGACTTTCAAAAGTCCAATTCCATTCGCACATAGTAATGCCTATAACATTTCAACGACATTTAGTCGTTTCACAGTGGTATCCCTATAAAATATTAAATGCATTTAAAAATTGTATAAGATAATTCCTGTGATATTTGAGTATCTAATATTCGGTCTCTTTATCGTCTTATCATATAATTGTCTGTACCATTGCATGTTTTGATGAACAGAGGAACTTGATAGGTCGCACCTATAAAAAGAGAATTGACATTGATATCCTCCATGTTTTGAGGAGTTTTGTCAATGCTGACTTAACGACATATTTATGGTATTTGACACATATTGGCGTTAGGTCTCTCTTCACTCTTGGTTACTTATACAACGTTGTTTTTATTTTTTAATTAAAAAGAAACAAGCATTTTCCCAAGAAAAATAAGTAAGGGTGTCTCAGTGACCCCATTTTAAACACTACAAATTAACCCACCAAATTAACACCAACCTAACAAATTGTACCGATGTTATATTATCTTGATTATTTGCTCATAATTAATTGTGTGTGTCAGATAATTAGCCAATTAGAGCACACAGTAGAACATAACACTATATCAAATGTCAGCACGGACTGGGTTAATTGATATGTCGATGTGCATTCGTGCCTTTTGTCAGCAGATATTTTAATATAAATGGTAAATTAAAGTTTCCCAGTCAGAAGGTTGCGAGTGTGGATCCAGAAGAACCAACTTTCAGGAGTGATCAGTAACATTCCAATTCATTGTGAGGACAAGTCACTATTTCGCGGAATGTTCTTTCTCAACTTAAAGACAAAAATTCTGAAATGTAAAAATTAACCAGAGGTTCACATGCCGGATGCTCTGCAACCTGACATCTTTTTAAAATGTTTCCAAACAATGTTGCTGTGTGATGGGATGAATAACAAACACAAATGGAGGACCATAACTCTGTAAATGTAACAGTATCCATCTGCAGCTAAACAAATACAATAAATCAGCTAGGCTTATTGATCGTGAAAAATTATATTTTTGTGTCAAAGACGCCTTGAATTGTATCTGTATTTTATAGACATTAATGTTGGTATTATGTAAGACGAATTACATTGGATTTCTATTTTATATATAATAACATTAAGGTCTTCAAACAGCACATTGAGTTTGTGTTTTATTGACAATAACATTACAGTCTTCAAACAGCACATTGAGTTTGTGTTTTATAAATAATAACATTAAGGTCTTCAAACAGCACATTGAGTTTGTGTTTTATTGATAATAAAATCAACATCCTTAAATAAAACCTGATCTTGTTTTAGTGTTTTGCAGTGAATAACTTACCTTGCAAATAACGTATCATCACACACATAGTAGCTCCAAATATAAAACTCTTCAGAATTAAAGGGACCAAAGTAAACGGCATACAGAATACGGCCAAGAGCAAGTCACTGATAGAAAGGTTGAGGAGAAACACATTGGTAACTGTGCGCATCCTCTTGTTCTGGATGATAGTTATTATCACCAAACAGTTGCCCACGACCGCCAACAGGAAGATAAGACAATACAGCGGGATCTGTATCTCCCATTGTAATTCTGAAGATTGAACAACACTAGAAACATTAGAAAAAGTCTCGTTTACAGACATTGTCAATGGTAAACAATCGATTAATCCACAGTCCACTGCGATGAATGACCAAAATGTGTTATTAGCCCGGATGATTACAAAAGTATGACCCGAGCTCTTCAAGCTTACCTCAAACGCTGGCAGTTTATCTGCCTGTCTATTTCAGCGAAAGCAGGTAAGTGGCGGTATGCGCTGAAATCAGCCACAATTCCTTCTCTGGTAAAAGCGCCGTGAGTCTACAAACAGACCAGCTGTCTTTAACTCATCACAAACCAATATAACTATATCGTTTTAACCATTGATGTACTGAAGTAAAAACTAGATCCAAATGAAAACTCACGTCGGCTAGTTGATCGTGACATTGATGTGACTATGGCTCTAGACCCTCCCGTTGGCTGATACAAACAACAAAGTCTCCTTAAAGCCACCATGATCAATCTAACAACCGTCCACAGTGTAACAGGCTTTGTATCTCAAATTCCTCACAGAACACAATTGCTCGTGAAAGTCCAAAGAGAGTAATTTGTTATGCGCTTTAATTTCCAGAGCTCGACCTGTGATTCCTCGAGCATATCGAGAAGTTCCCTCAGCGGAGAGGAATAAGTGGTTAATTACCGGTACAGTACAGTTGGTGAAAAGAAAGCTTATTCTGGCGGGGGAAAACGGTCAGCACACCGACTACCGCAGGGACCGCTGCCTGACAGCAGTATCCAAACACTTTTCGATCACTAAGCTAATTTTTTTCTTCATCGGTTAGGTAGCAAATAAAAATCTCTGGGGTAGATTGGACGCTCCACGTGGAAGCCAAAGCCACAGTGGAGCTCAATTGATATCACGGACTGTCGTGGTCTGGTACAGGTAAATACAAGTCTCTTATCATTTCACGGATCACAAGTATGTTCGCTCCCCTCTCTCTGTGCTGTCAGTCTGTCAACAGAGGTCAGTGATAATAACTCAGCCCAAAGAGCTGGTTTGGGTCGAGTAACTTGTTGAGTTATACTCCCCACAATTAGTTACTGTAATTTTCTGAAATATGTTGAATTAAACATCGTCATGCCAGATAAGCTTAATCAGTATCCGTATGACGCTAAAAACCGTGCATATTCACAAAGTCATTAAATATAAACCTTCAAATGAAGCACACTCTGTTAGTGGCAAGGACTTAAAAACGTGACTTGAAGCAACTTGTTTATCTTTGTTTGGTGCTCAGTAAGGCCCGTGTGATAATGTTTCTGTTACGCATACACTATGAACATGCTTCTATAATAACAACACTTTTAAAAGAATATAGCAACGAACATAAATGAAGGAAAGGGAACTGTTTTGGGTGCGGACAACTCAAATACAATTCCCAGGAATATAAACTTGGAGCTACAAGAAAAATATAATTTCCTTTGTTTTTCCAATTCATCTTCCCAAGGTACGTGGAAAGAAGATCTGTCGCATCTATTCCTTCATCCTTACTAGTAATCCGATTAAAACCATGAGTGCAGCACCGCCTCATGTTTACTGGGAGTGGCGTCTTTTCTTTCCAGGCAATTGGAATGGTACTCGTATAATGGCTTGTGGCATGTCATTAGTGGTTAGGGGCTGCAGCCAACACACTTAGCAAACGAAATAGAAACAAACAGGAAAAGATTCGTCGTCTCTTGGTCTAGATCAACAGCTGCTATACAAACAATTTAGAAATCCACTTTGCAGCGGGTTGCAGTGATTTCTAAACTATGACAGCGGGTTGCGGTGATTTTTAAACTATGACAGCGGGTTACAGTGATTTCTAAACTATGGCAGCGGGTTGCAGTGATTTCTTAACTATGACAGCCGGTTGCAGTGATTTCTAAACTATGACAGCGGGTTGCGGTGATTTCTAAACTATGACAACGGGTTGCGGTGATTTCTAAACTATGGCAGCGGGTTGCAGTGATTTCTAAACTATGGCAGTGGGTTGCAGTGATTTGCAAACCAGTTTAAAGGATTTAACAATTGACTACTTAGTCTAACGATATGTTAGACAGTTTTGTTTGAAGTTGAGACAAGGGTGATGACTAATTTTGTTTTCTAAAAAAAGTGTTCGATGATGACTAAACATTTTCGTTTAACATAGGCTAACAAACTAATTTTATTTAAAATTATCAATCAATAAATATGTTTAAATAAAATTATTTCTTTTTCTAGAATGTATATTCAACACTGTTACTAAAGAGTATGTAATTAACTTACACTGACATCGTCCGTTTTGCTCGATATACAAACCTGCATCTGTTCGATCTGTTTTCTCTGGCTGAAATTAAACCATTCTCATACCAATTCTAACAACGTTTCACATACAGATATAAGACAATGGACCCTTGGTGCTTTGATCTTTAATAACTTCTTAGACACCCTACATTTTTATAGACGGTGATATTATGAAGCGGAATTCAAATTAGGGGATATTTAGTATTTTTTTTACAATTTCTTTCAACAACCGCCATTTTGTCACATTATTCGCTGTGGACTGCTCCGTTATTGGGAAATGTCCACTAACTCAGTAAAGACAGCCTATTTCGTTATTTGGAACAGTCCATTATCTCAGTATAAAGTCTGTATGTTTCGTTTATGGAACAGTCCACCAACTCAGTAAAGACTGTCTGGTCCGTTATTGGGAAATGTCCACTAACTCAGTAAAGACAGTCTATTTCGTTATTTGGAACAACCCATTATCTCAGTATAAAGTCTGTCTGGTCCGTTATTTGGAACAGTCCACTAACTCAGTAAAGACAATCTGGTCCGTTATTTGGAACAGTCCACTAACTCAGTAAAGACAGTCTGGTCCGTTATTTGGAACAGTCCGCTAACTCAGGAAAAACAGTCTGCTCCGTCATTTGGAACAGTCCGCTAACTCAGTAAAAAAACAGTCTGATCCGTTCTTTGGAACAGTCCGCTAACTCAGGAAAAACAGTCTGCTCCGTCATTTGGAACAGTCCGCTAACTCAGTAAAAAAAACAGTCTGCTCCGTTCTTTGGAACAGTCCACTAACTCAGTAAAGACAGTATGCTCCTTTGTTTTGGAACAGTCCACTGCCTTAGTAAAGACAGTCTGTCTCGTTATTTAGAACAGTCCACTAACCCAGTAAAGACCGTCTGATCCGTTATGTTGACCTCAGTCCCTTAAAATAGTGAAATAACTTTTTTTTTATGTGAGTCGCTGACTCAGTTATTTGAAACCGTGGAATATAGTTCAGTTATTCAGTTCTGTGAACGAATCG
Source organism: Mopalia vespertina (assembly GCA_030265115.1). Taxonomy (NCBI): domain Eukaryota; kingdom Metazoa; phylum Mollusca; class Polyplacophora; order Chitonida; family Mopaliidae; genus Mopalia; species Mopalia vespertina. Next base: position 1,343 of record JAQQZZ010138890.1, on the reverse strand, counting down.
AGTAACGTGTTCATATGAAAGAGTCCACTAATTCAGTTTTGCGAAATTGTTCGGCTAAAAAACAGTGGACTAATTCAGCTACGTGAAACAGTGGAAAACAGTGAAAAATCTACGGCGTTGTCGTCACAGACTGGTAGTGCACACATTGACGACAACATTTTTGCTGTTATAATTGTTATACAAGTCGGATACATTATCTAGGAAGCTATTGTCCAATAATACCTATAGTGGATCCATACAGAAGTATTATATACCCCCTAAAGACACAATGTATTTAGCCAACCTCTGTGGGCTACAAATACCACAACCTAAATCGTTCCTTCAGATCTGTAAAAATACTACTTCGGCTCTACCAGCAATTCAGGGCAGACCAGCGACCAGGACGAACAATTCCGCCGGGAACACTTAGAAAAAGAAACCTGAACAGACGTACCATCTAAGGTTAAACTTACGAAAGCACGGTTACTCTCTACAAGGTGATTCTAACGGCGATGTAAAAATAGCCATTGACCATTGCATGAGAACCCATTTTGACTGAATGAATCAAAAATATAACAAAGCAGTTGAAATATTTCAAATTATGATACGTCTGCAGAAGGCTATGAATAAAAGAATATATACATTATAAACGGGTTCTCTGTTACACTGTAAAGTTGAAAATAGCCAGGTATCATTATAGATGAACAGCCTATAGGTCCGCCGTTGACATCCACAGGAATGAAAGCCAAGGGGAACATGGTGACATGTTGCCATGGTTCCGCGTGGACCACGAACGCAGCATAAGTGGAATGATGCTGTTTTACGAACAAGTATAAGTAAGCTATATTTAAAATGTTTAACAAGTACTAGAATAAAATTGTTTAATTTGACGAAGTTAGCCGTTTAACTTCCAACATAAATATCATTATAATATAAATAGTATATTCAATTTGCACTTATGTTAACCTCATGAAAGATATGTGATTCCCACACAATGGTGGCTTTTAAAATCAAGCTCACGAACAGGATAGGTGGCGAATATCCGAATATTTCATGGTCGACACAATAAGTGAACTATATCTAAACTGCTCTAAAATTTAATCGAATTTGCAACGACACCGGCTGTGGTAGTCAATATATTGGTAAAACAATCGGGTGTTAACACAAAAATTTTATGAATGTTGTGAAAATGAAAAATAATAAAATATATAATTACATTTATATCTGTTAAAAATGTCCATTTATTGCCATTTTGCATAGACCTAGTTTGTCCTGTAAAAAGTAGACATATAAACTCAGTCAAAAAAGAAACTTCACACTCGTTTGGATGTCGATAAGTTGAACATACAAGAAAAGTGGTTTTA
>JAQQZZ010138879.1:0-13294 GCA_030265115.1 Mopalia vespertina | reverse complement strand
TCCTCCCTACTATTTATGTAATAAACAATTAGTACATGATAACGTTGAAGCCTTCCTTATTATGTACTAATAAATACAACCTGATTTGCCCTTTCTATACTACTCCCCTTGATAGAGAATGTCACAAACATCTGCATTAAACATGCCCCTGTTTTCCACATCATGACCATCTCTCCTGTTTACCCGGCGATAGAGGATGTCAAAATCTATATGTATTAAACATGCCCCTGTTTTCCACATCATAAGCATCTATCATGTTTGAACCAACGATTAACGGCGTCTAAACCTTTCTTTGTGCAACATTCCTATCTTCTACAGCATGATCATCACTCCTACTAACCCTTAGATGAACAGGTTATACGTGACGTGGTCTTCCTGTATAGAACGTCTCCTCTGTTCACCGCATCTCTCCTGCTAAACCGGTTGCTTGGTCTTCATTGTTTTTTTTATATTGGTTTCTTGTTGTGGGTAATATCTCCTCTCTATAAAATCACAGGTATTCTGAAAAACAACCACCATTCTTTCCAATTTAGGAACATATTGCGTTGCACAAATCATTAATGATAATTTGAATGGCAGAGATTTTATTTTCAGAGACGCCTTCTTATTTCCGGTTCTAGACATGGCTACCTGTCTCCTATGTGGTCTCGTGATATTTGTTATCCTTGGTTACATGTCATATGCTACAGGCCTACCTATTGACAGCGTAGTCGCCGAAGGTGAGTCTTGCATCATTTTTGATAATTTTGAACAGACGTCTTTAAAATCTGCTTGTTTGTTTTTAAATTTAAAAAAGTTTTAAAAGAATTCCTCTCGCTCGTATTAGTGACGAAATGAATATACTGGTACACCAATATGAGAGATTTATATCACTGTTTCATGTACCGGGCCAGCACCTTAGTTACATGTACGTGAATGGTGTTCCAGGAGAGGACACCGGCCTTAGGGTAGCATATGTTTCAAGAATAGTCATACCATCTTTACGAAGCACAGGAGGATTTTCCAAAAGAGCAAAACACTTAACATGATAAAATTAGTGCTGCAGATTACTGATGGGGTATTTGACCGTCCTGTAATTAAAATTCCACAGAGCATGGCGCTAAACGCCAACAAGTCCATGATTTAAAACAAGAAAAATTCTACAAAGTTTCAACGATTAGAAGTAACTTTATATCTATGAGATGTTATCATTGGTGTCGTCTGTTTCTGATACAAGTTTTGGTTACTGTAATGTATTTTATATAACGAAGCAGCCAGTGTACTTATTTAAGTTCGTGTTATGTTTGAGCTGACATTACTGAATAAATCTATTTACCATGACAATCATACAATCGCACTAGTCCAAATGTCTCTACATCCAGGACTGCATTTTCTTTCAAATTTATTGTATACAGCATATATTTATTTGTCAACTCAGACGGAGTTATTTTTATATTTTTCTTCCCCTAATCATGAAATCCCAATGCGATAATATCAAGCCACAGTGCCGTTAAGTAAAGTCATAACTGATACCATGATTTAAACAATTCCAGGACCTGGTATAGCTTTTATGGTGTACCCGGAAGCCTTGGCCCAACTGCCTCTTGCTCCTATGTGGTCAGCTTTCTTCTTCCTTGTCTTATTTATGGTTGGTCTAGATTCACAGGTAAGTGGTAATTAATATCAACACAAAGTAACTGATATTGCGATTCACAGGTAAGTGTTAAAGAATATCATCCCAATGCTAGTGATAGTATAGTGGTTAGCGTGTCGGACTACTGATCATCCTTCAATGATTTTTACATGCTTTCCTCCATGCTCTCCGCCGTATTTAAGTGCGGAATAGTGAGAAATAAAAACTACGTCGTCGGTGATATAAGCTTGAGTACGACTTTAAACCCCAAGCAAGCAAACAAACAGACAGACATGCGGTCTGTATGCCACTCATCTCATCGAATTCTCGGACTTCGTGACACTTAGTCTGACGCTTGCAGATCAGCGAGACAGTCGAGAAACGTTTAGAGCAATAAAATATCACTTCACTTCCCAGCATTATCATAATTTCAAGCCATAGTAATACGGTTTCAATATAAGATTGTGTGGTGTATGTTTAATGACGTATATCCTTGTATTCCTTCAAAGTGTAGCCTCTTTGTTTTAGTTCGTACATGTCGAGATTGTTGTGGGGTGTATAGCGGACATGTTTCCAGCTCAAGTCAGACCAAGGAAGATGTTAGCAAATTGTTGCTTCATACTGATCGCCTATCTCCTCGCTTTACCATGTATAACACAGGTACTGAAGATCGCCCTTTAGCTATGCTATACGCTTTACGACACCTTACCCGGCAGTAACGCAGGATTTTTATGGTCATATACGGTAGTGATGCCACTGTCACAAATTATATGGTTTATCTCGCGTTATTAAAACATCGGTTTGTATTTTATACGTGGCCTTAAAAGTATATCCGCTAATCGGGCCTTATAATGCTTAACGACCATACAAGTGAGATTTCCAGTACAGTAATATCACACTTAGCACAGTAGACAAAACTACGCGAAATGTCAGAAAAATCGCTGTATCCAACCGATCAATCGAGCAGCGATCATTGGTAGTGATTTGCTAAAATTTGATTGTACCCGAAGTTTATTTACTAGAAGTATCCAACTGCCGTATAGTAGACACGCAAGAAACAGTCACGTCACATTTCAGACACGTCTATTTTTAGTTGTGAGGAACTCGTCCCTGATCAGCCACTGCGTATAGCAATTGTTTTCCTTCGAACGACTGGCTTAATATTTGTCGATTCAGTTGCCTATTTAACAGGCACATGTTGCATTGTGTAAATGCGTTTCGTTTAGTAAGCAGCATTATGATCGAGGAACGTCAGACGTTTCACACAATGCATCATTTTTAAAGTTGCGTTCTTTTTAATTTTCTTGTGGGCTATGTCAAATGATACGTTATAATAGGGGTTTCGGTCCCCAATGCCGGTTAGCTTATATATATGGCAGTTGCATAATTCCAGTTGATAGACTTCTGATTGTACCTAAAGCGCTTCTTCCTATATCGACCGAAAGACACAAGAGTGTGATATTCCTGTTCAAAATACTGAGAGGGTTAATTATCGCATAGGGCGCTAATTATGATGTGGGTTTCTTAAGTGTGTAGCAATATTGTATAATAGGGGTCCTTCTAGTTACCCAAATCAAATAGATACATTAAGGTGCTTTAAAATTCATCATACACCACATAAGTGTTTGTTTAACGAAACTATAAACCCCCAGGAGGTATGTATCCATTCATTAATATGGTCAATGTATGTTATTTTGACAGGGCGGTGTGTATGTTCTACAGGTGATGGACTGGTATACAATGGGGTTTACAGCCTCAACATTAGCACTAGTGGAAATGATCGTCATATCAAATATATACGGTACGTTTTGTAACAAATCAGATGATGTTAACAGTTATATTAAACTAATATTAATCTATATTTATTTATATACCTTGGTTTAACAATTCTGTAGTTTGTACAGATTTAAGTTAAGAAAATTCTGCAGGCTGAATGATGAGGCCCCTCCGGGTATCGAACCCGCCTACAGTTAATGCCGGCAACCCAGACCATTCAGCCAAAGGGCCATGCACAGCACTAAACACACGTTATTCATTGCTTTCAACTGTGTCACTCGTCAATTAGAGGGGGGGTTAGTAGGCGCTACCTCAGGCCCTCTGGCTAAGGGTAGTTTGTATGAAGAGTGGCAATGCTGTGTTACTTAGCACTGGAGGAAAATGAACTTTCAAACATTATTGAAATGCTTCACATCTTGGTTGTGCTAGTGTCAATTATTGTTGGAATACACCGCCGTCACATAAGCGAAATACCCTTAAGCACGGCGTAAAACACCAATCAATCCCAAAATGTGACCCTCTAAGTTCAATAAGGCCGGTTGGTGGAGTGGTCTAGATGTCCGGTATTTACTGCAGGTGATTTGGTTCTTGGCTTCTGACGGTTCGCAACTTGCGAATTTTCTGAACTATCATCTGTTTACACCAAAATAATTATTATCTCAAAATAATTGTTAATAGTTATCTGTCTAAATTGTTAGATTTGTGTTAGAGACAAACCCCGTAAACTTAAAATCCATACAACGCACCCTTACCCGTCTGCAAATGTGCTCAAACTTAAAGCGTCTGGACACTGCTCCGTTAACCATCTGGTAATTCCCGTTTTAACGGTCTGGAAACTGCCCGGTTCGCCATCTTGGAATGGTCCCGTTAGCCATCTCGAAACAGCCACGTTTACCACATATGAACTGTGCCGTTGATCACCTGGAACCTGCCACGTATACCATATAGAAGTTACCCCGTTAACCATTTGGAAACTGTCCGGTCAACCATCTAGAAACTGCCCCGTTAAATATCTAGAAACTGTTCCATCTAGATACTACCCTGGTAACCATCTAAATACTAATCTGTTAACCATCTGGATACTACCCCGTTAACCATCTGGATACTACCCTGTTAACCATCTACATACTACCCTGTTAACTTTCTGGATACTACTCTGTCAACCATCTAGATACTACCCTGTCAACCATCGGGATACTACCCTGTTATTCATCTAGATACTACCCTGTCAACCATCTGGATACTACTCTGTTATCCATCTAGATACTACCCTGTTAACCATCTAGATACTACCCTGTTTACATCTAGATACTACCCTGTTAACCATCTAGATACTACCCTGTTAACCATCTAGAAACTACCCTGTCAACCATCTAGAAACTACCATGTTAACCATCTGGAAACTATCTAGAAAGCGACAAATTAACCATCTTCAAACAGCTCCGTGGTCGATCTAGAAACTATCCTGTTAACCATCTAGATACAACCCTGTACACCATTTGGACACTGACCCGTTTACTATCTAGGAACAGGCCTGATAACTATCTGGGATTTGTCCCCTTAACCATCTGGAAACTGCAATGTTAATTTCTAGAATCGCAACGTTAACCATCTGTAAACTGTCCCATAACCATCTGAAAACTGCTCAGTTATCCTCTGGAAACTTTCCCCTTTACCACCTGGTATCTGGCCTGTCAGCCATCTGAAAACTGTTCCGTTAACAAACTGGAAACAACCCCATAAGCCACCGGACAACTGCGCCGTTAACCTTCTAGAAATTACCAGGTTGACCTTATGGGAATTGCACTGTTGTCCATCTAGAAACTGCCGTTTTAACCGTCTAGAAACTGATGCGTTAACCATATGGAAACTGACCCGTGAACCATCTGGAAACCGACAAGTTAATTATCTAGAAACTGCACCGTTAACCAGATGGAAATTTTCCATTTAACCATCTGGAAACTGTCCCGTTAGCCACCTGGAATCTTTCCCGTTAACCATCAATAAATTACCCCGTTAACCTTATAAAAACTGCCTTGTTCTCCATTTAAAAACTGCTTGCTTAACTATCTTGATACTGTCCGATTTATCATTTGGAAATTTTCGTTAATTATATGGCAACTCCACCTACAACTGCTTTGATAACAATCTGGGATTCGTCCCGTTAACCATCAGGAAATTTTATATCGATGAAGATACAGAATTCTCATGGATATTGTGTAATGCATTAATCTTTGGTTTGGTTAATTGAACATTAACAGATTTGTAAATTCCCCTTTATTATGTAGTTGAACGAACTTTATCTCGAGCAAGACAAGAATTGGTTGCCAATATTTATTTTTTGATAATTGTTTTATCTTTTCTCTTTGACATTACCTATATTTGGACGTCTGCTCGTATCTAAAGGGTTGTGACATTGTTTTTATTTCTCACAGGTGTTGGGCGTCTCTTCAAAGACATAGAACTCATGGTTGGTGCAAAGCCATCAAGACTGTGGGTTCCTTTTCTAAAATTTATTACCCCAGCCTCTATCTGTGTGAGTATCACTATAGGACGTATTTTTATGACAGAAATAAAAACTCTTCTATAATGATCTCGCGATGCGGGTGTGGAAACTTCCAAATTATCACCAATGAAGACTAGTTGTTTTTTTCTCGTATTGTTTAATGTACTCTGTGTTCTACTCAACCTTTACCGATACTGCGGAAACCGAGTTATGGTTTCTTCCTAACTACAATCCATACTACGGAAATATAGCTCCTGGTCTTCTAAATTAATAACGATAATGCAAGTTTATCTCTGGTTTCTTCTAGACTAGCTCTCGATTCATCTCGACTTGGTCAAGCCTATATCTGCCTCTTCCTAACTAACACCCAGTGAGTGGAACCCTACCTCTGGGTTCTCTTAATTATCACCAATTCTGCTGAACTGTATGTCTTCTTCGTAACAATTTACGTTGTATTATACTCCAGCTACCCTAGTGTGACTGTTTGCCCAGAACAATCATAAGCATGTTTACATGAATTTTCTTCTTTGTTTTAGTTTATTCTCGTTAGTTCAATATTATTGCACGTGCCTGTCAAATATGGAAAATATCGCTACCCTGGTTATGCCATTGGGTTTGGATGGGTTTGTGGAATTACCTCCCTTGTCGCGCTGCCTGTTTTCGCCGCTTGGGAGATCTTTAAGAGAAAAGGAAGCTTTATGAAGGTATTTTATGCATTTATATAGCAATTGATTTCAACCCGCCCCAAAATTCATTTCTGCCTGCCCCGAAATTCATTTCTACCAAGCCCGAAATTAATTTCTACCCGCCCCGAAATTGATTTCTATACCCGACCCGAAATTCGTTTATACCCTCCCCGAAATTCATTTCTACCCGTCCCGAAATTGAATTCTACCTGCCCCGAAACTAATTTATCCGCCCGAAATTGATTTCCCCCCTCTCCGAAATTGATTTATACCTGATCCGAAATTGATTTCTACCCGCTCTGAAATTAATTTTCACTTGCCCAGAAATTAATTTATACACGGCCCGAAATTGATTTCTACTCGCCCTGAAATTGATTTCTACTCGCCCCGAAATTGATTTCTACCCGTCCCAAAATTAATTTTCACCCACCCCGAAATAAATTTATACGCGGCCCGAAATTTATTTACACTCATGTTAATTCGTGTTAGTACTCCAATAAAAGCCAGGAGTTACTCTACTACAGAACTCCTCTGCCATACCTATTGTTGGTCCTATGTTGTGCTGGTACTCATGTAAATGGCGTACTAATGGCAAGCCATTTCATCACTTCTACCTTTATTCTACAAATGTTGAATTCGTTTACCTTTTATTGTGAAAAGAGTGAAATTCTTTGTTTTTGCATTTGTTGTTAAAAATTTCACATGTTTGAAATTCGTTTTCTCATATGCAACATATTTGTTTTTACAATTGTAAAATTCGTTTGTTTTTGTTTTTTACATATGTTAATGCTATTAAACATATGTGGAAAATAATTCAACATATTTAAAAAGTAGAAGTGATAAAACGGTGGGCCATAGCTACCACTGTATAAGTTAACAGTCTGTGTAGAGGAGAACCTATTTGTGCTATAATGCGAGTACACCGCTGACATTACGGAGGAATTTTTTGCTCATTTGGTCGCCAGGGACAAACACAGGTAGTAACCTGACAAAGACAAGGTCTTATAATTGTTTTTCTTTGGTGGGTTGCGGGGCTGGTCCATATTTACACCTGGGACAAATCTGTTCTTTATGGTAGGCCAATATGTTCAGAGGCTTCATTATTTTGAATTTCTTGAGGTATATTTTTTTCACTTTCTACACATACTTATGTCCGTTGTGATAGGGTTCTGTGGTTACCACTGGTTCACTATATAATTATACTTACAGAGAATAAGAGCCTCCGTCCTCCCGAGTAAAAACTGGGGTCCAGCTGATCCCACCAATAGAGAGTTGTACTTAACCATGTTGACGACCAGTGAAGAACAGAAACCGGGCTGTTGTGGATTCTTCAAGCGGGATTCTTGGAGCTAAAGTTAACCGAATGTCACCACTCATCCATATACCCGTTAATGTGTCAGCAATCACAGAATCTTAACATTTGGGAACGGTGATTGTCTTTTAAAACTATTGATGACAACCTTTGCTTATTGAAGAGTTTGGCCTAGGGCCCACAAGTAGGTAAATCATAGAGCGTGACGACTTTTCCAATATCTTGTTACGACAGCAGAATCTACATTAAGATATTTGCTATGTTGTTCAGATTTTTATTAGTCTTTTATCTGTAGGCTACTCAAGTACATCGATCTGCGGGTCGTTAATCTCACAGTGATAATATCTACATGGAAATATAATTAATTGTCATTTAAATAGACTGCTTGATTAATCTGTGCTTTCCGCAATGTTTAATTGTAAGTCATAAAATGGTTACTATTGTAAGTCGTGAAATGTTTACTATTGTAAGTTGTGAAATGTTTACTATTGTAAGTCGTGAAATGTTTACTATTGTAAGTCATGAAATGGTTACTATTGTAAGTCGTGAAATGTTTACTATTGTAAGTCGTGAAATGTTTACTATCGTAAGTCATGAAATGGTTACTATTGTAAGTCGTGAAATGTTTACTATTGTAAGTCGTGAAATGTTTACAATTGTAAGTCATGACACGCTTTCTATTTTAAGTCGTAAAATGTTTGCTATTGTAAGTCGTAAAATGTTTATTATTGTAAGTCGTGAGAGGTTTACTATCGTAAGTCATGAAATGCTTACTATTGTAAGTCATGAAATGCTTACTATTGTAAGTCGTGAAATGCTTACTATTGTAAGTCGTGAAATGTTTACTATTGTAAGTCGTGAAATGTTACTATCGTAAGTCATGAAATGCTTACTAGTGTAAGTCATGAAATGCTAACTGCATGTTGTCTTTTGTTTACATGTACCTCGGGTTAATGTTCTCATGTGAAATCCTTACTGTTGCAACCTGAATAAACATGCAAAGTTAAAAATGCGCAGTGTTGTATAATTTTTACGAATGACAGTATAGCTGTATGTACATAAATGCTGTCGGGTGATCGTAGTTTGTTCGATTGGGATTTTGCGTAATACCCTTGAGTACGACGTTAAACCCCAATCAAACAAACAAACAAAACAAACGCCGTACTTGAGGCTATTTCACTCTTATGACGACGTGCCTGTTGAGAATCCGAACGTATGAAACTTATTGAAACAATGAGTTGTGTATTGGCACACTGTATCACATTAACTGTATCACATTAACTGCATCGCCTTCACTGTATTGCCTTCATTGTATTGCCTTCGCTATTCTGATAGATTTGTCGACATGTACGAATGTCAGCGACCTCAGATATCGCCTAGAAACTTTCGCAAGAATTGCACAGATTGCACAGTGGCCCTCGCCAGAGGGCAACCTTTATACTTGTCGCATGGCAGACGGATCAGCTGTATCACGCAATTAAGAGAAAGAATGAATCACATTGTTTACACGATATGGTTATATGAGTTGACAACTTTGTTAGATGAGGATATGATAACAAAATATAATTTTTGGGGCAACACTATAACGCAAGGGAAAAACATTTAATTTTTTTTTCTATTCAGGAAAAATCAGTCTTTTGAAATCGTACACAATTAAAAGATATACAGAGAAAACCCAGGTTAGGGTTGTATATTTTGGTTTTGACTTTAATAGGCCAAGACATTATTTTATTGCTTAGTTGGGATAATAATTGCACTAAGTTTACCGTTTGTTTTAAAGCGGCCACATGCATTTAATATTAAAGTGTTTGTATGAAGCTTCATTCGAGACACGGTTGGTTCACTTCGAGCATAATCTGTGTCTGATTTAGATTTGTTTGATTGGGGTTTTACGTCGTACTCAAGGGTATTTCACTTATATGACGACGTGCCAGCCCAATGGATGAAGGAAACCACCCTCGACACACTTGGCAACAAACAAAGACAAGACGGGAGAAATACAGGACAAAAACAGGACGCAATACAGACACCACAAACAGATCGGCTTCCTGTTAGCTCTGAGAGCACCAGGGCAACAATAAGCTCCCTCCAACCACCCGTGTGTCTGATTTAGAAACAGTTCGAATGGTCTGTAAAAAGACAGTCATTTTGTGTCTACATTCCAAAATAGAATCGATTCTACTTCCTACGTCGAGACATTGACTCTAAGATACACCGGCCCATCTTGTAACGCACTTTTTTTTATTTGCTGATCTGTGGCAAAGGTCGCTCCAAATATTGGCAAAAATTAATGCGCGATGACCTTGAGAGGCGTACGAGATTTGTGTTAGTCTCGTCCACTATAGACACTTCGGCGGGAATACGATTGTTGTGTCTAGGGCGTAAGCACTGACTGTTGGTGAGCAGTTTGGCAGACAACAACAGACGTCAAATAGGTATCGTCTTGTATCAAAGTAACTGTCGATTTGTGTAATGTAAAGTAAACAAAACAAAATTGTCCAGTTGCATGATTTATTTTGTCCAATTGTGAAATAATATTATCAAATTATTTGAGAAAATGCAATTAACTTTAGTGCTCATAACGTTACGAACATCAGTCATATTAAAAAATTTATTAAAATTTGAATCTTTGAATAGCGAAAATTAGAAAAAATCAACCTGATCAGTAAGTTTACTGTGAACAAAATACATTGGAATCCTCTTTCACAATATGACATTATTAACATTATAGTCTTTTATTAATACAATTTATTTAGTATCGTTTGCAAATCACTATTACGTAATGCTATCTTCTTTAAATAAATATGTTATAATATTATTAATATTTTTATTATTAATATCAATATTTTTTCTTAAAGTGGCTGGGTGTGACACATTTAAACAAATCTTTAAACAGGCTGTAAAGGGTAGGTATTTATGCCGCACGGCCGCTTTCTCCACCATTAAATTTAAAACATTTAAACACACCTGTATACAAGAACAATTAAATACCTCAAACACATGTGTTCCATGAAATAGTCCAGTATGATGCCAATAATATACCCCCAAACTCCCCCTATTAAATCAAACCGGATTGTCACATGCCTACATATGTTTACCCCCACTCAAGTTCACTGCAGGATTCTGAGTCAGACACGTCACTTTCTTCTCTGGCACTGAGCTCTTCCTCCGAGTTTCCAATCTTCAATTCCTCCGAGTTCGCATTCCTGCCATCCACTTCCACTGGTACGTGGAATTGGTAGTAACGCATGTTTGCCAGCGCTGGAAATCGGCTGTGATAGACAGGCACTGTAAAGTTAAAATATGAACAGCCATCAGATAGATTTCTTGACATGTCATTAATTGAAGAAGTCCGGCTTTTTGAGAGCTCACATAGCTATGACTAATTTTTGTGTCGTTTAGAAAGTAAATATTACCAACATTTTCGTAATGTTGAGATAACCGTTTCTTAGTTTGAACAAATTCTAGTTCAGATTCTAGTTCAGCACACATAGCATGTTTCCATAATTCGTCAAGTTCAGCTTTTTCTGTAAATTTGTGGACAATTGTGAGAGTGTGTATGAGCAGTTTGTTCATGATCTGAGCCCCTTAATATACCAATGAGTTGCAAGTGAAAGTTCATAAATGCTATATAGTGGGAAAACTTAACTGTCACGGACTAACATCACTGCCATTTCTAGTTGAGTTAGCATGTTTAGATCGACTGTATGTGTAAATAATGATAATATTTCACACACAATACAATCCTTTAACATAAAGAAGCCGGCTATAGGACGTTCTCACCTCTATTAATAAGCCCAATCCAGCGTTTTGGTCCTGGTCTCTGGAGATATTCCACCGTCCGTGCCATCTCCTCCAATTCAGAACCTTCAACATTCGAAATGTGAGAAGTTAGGTACAATCCACGATAAAAACATATAAACGATATTCTTTGAGAGGCGTATAGATGAGTGAGGTGGTAAACTGTGAAATTTGAAATTTGATGACTAATTATTCAGACAAAGAGTTGCTCTGACATCGTCTTCAAGTAATTGAATGCTATCTTACTTTTCTTTAGTAGCTGATTTTCCTGTTGGCGACATTTCTTCTGAAGATATTCCACGGTTTTCGCCAATACTTCCAAATCCAAACCTTCGTCAACAGAATAAAATTAAGAAAAAAATAAGACCAGGCCGTTTGTTGGTGAATATTGTGAACTGATGTATAAACTCAGAACTATCAGACAATTAAACTAAACTTGATAACAAAGGAACAAAATCCTTTTTTAGATCCTTTCTTCAGGTTCTTTCCACCGTTCCGTAAAAAGCCATTATTAATTTATTTTTTTCCTGTGGAATAAAGGCCAGAACCTACCACACATTCTTACGATCACTTATCATCGGCTATTCACAAATCGTTTCTTTATAGTCTCTGATGATATAATATCTGTCTCTCGATGATTCTCAAAACAGGGTTTACTTTTAAACATACAATCAAAATCCTCTATATGCCGTTTCTAGTATTAATCTTTATGTAAACTTTGATTGGTTCCCGACAATGGTGTTTTTTAATCAGGGAGTTATAAACGACCGCGGCCTGAGATACAACATAAACAGCTGAGGTCTGAAATCCCACAAATGGCATGGTCTAAAAGATTTCCTTAGCAGTGAACCTGTAATGGCCATCCTGGGAAAAAACATCATTTGTTGTGAGCGGATAGAAACCAGAGGATTTGTATATATAAATAGCCGCTGATCAGAGAGTTTATATATTTTACGTATTATCAAACATTTAATGAACAAAACAATGTCAAACTTAACCAGGTATATAAAAAGCATCAGTTTATAGCCAGTAACAATGAATCTGTGAAATGATCTCCAGAGACAATTGCTCCGACAACAATTGCCTTCGAGACATTTGATAAGGGGACAAGTGTTTCGGCGACAACTGCTTCAGGAGCAATTGCACTGGTGATATTTGCTTTTGCGACAAGTGCTCCGCCGACAACTGCTTCAGGGACAATCGCTCCTGCGATATTCACTCCGCCGACAATTATACTCCCATGCATGAAATTTGCTCATGCGAAAATATCTCCGGCTCCTATGTTGTGACAGATGTAGCTATGGCATATCTGACACTCTGAGATTCCTAAAAAATTCTGCATGTATATTTAAGATTTTAGAGAACTCGTTCGATAAAACGTGTTCGATAAAAGATTGCCGTTTTATAAAAACTTGAATTTATTTTGAATTGGGTGAATTGATGGCTCAATTTGAAGACGATATATCGTGCTAAGAATGATATGTGTTTATATTTGTCAATTACTTTGCGTTTGCTGTATATCCAACCACAGACGCTTGTATCTAGCTAGTAAACATCCGTTCAAGGGAGCCTACCCGTGGTCGGCTTCGTCACTGATTACC
>JAQQZZ010138868.1:0-13296 GCA_030265115.1 Mopalia vespertina | reverse complement strand
ATAAAATTTAACAATTTTATTCATTTAAAAATGATTAAACTTGTTAGTATCTTTATAATTTGTTTGTTTGTTTGATTGGGGTGAGTAGTATCTTTAAAAAGGGAATTGGATTGATCTACAGCTGAATGACATCCAAGCATAGTCCTGGTGTATTTATACAGCTGTAATTTGTTTCGCTACGACCGCACAGTTTACGCCGTTTTAGCGGATATCGCTACATTTAGATATTCAAAATGGTAGTAGGTTTATGACCAAGCGGGCTGTACGAAATGCATAGAGGTAAGCCCGCTTCCGGTATTAATCAAATGATATTGGATTAGACTAGATTATAATTGCGGAGAATTCGATTATGTAAAACGTAATCCGGAAGGAGCAAGGTTTACATAAACGTCAATATTTTTAGAGAAAAATAACGGAGATTTGCCGGACGATTTCTGTTTAAATTTCTGTATTAGAAAAGATAGCATGTGCTCATATCCGTATATTGAACGGCTCTGCTATCCTTAGGTACATAGTTTTGAACCGGCGAAGTGTTCATTAGGGGACACAACTCTCCAGTCTTAACTGTAAACAGTTTATCATCGCTGAGTTCCGTCCCTTGTTTAATGCGTTTGTCTGACGGCAACTTGAAAGACTATTAGAAACGAACACATACAAATAAATGTATTTTAAATTTTAAATGTATCCACAACATAATATGCTGCGAGATGGTGGGCATATTGTTTTATTTCTGTTGTGTTGTCAGTCATTGCAATTATTTAATATAGATACCTTCATCTGTTTCAGCCCTCTGGCTAAGGGCAGTTTGTTTGAACGAGAAACATTCCAAAATAATGGAAACGCTTCACATTTTGGTTGTGCTAGTGTCAATTGTTGTTGGAATACACCACCGTCATATAAATGAAATACCCTGAAGCACGGCGTAAAACACAATGAATGAATGAATGAATGAATGGTGAACGAACGATCGATAAATCAATCAATCAATGAATGAATGAATGAATGAATGAAGCAATCAATCAATCAATCAATCAATCAATCAATCAATCAATCAACCAATCAATCAATCAATCAATCAATCAATCAACCGAGCAATCAACCAATCAATCATTCTATCAACCGTAATAATTTAACTAATCAATCAAGCAATCAATCAATTATCAATCAATCAATTAATCAACCAATAGACAAACCAATCACTCATTGTGTATGTTTATTTATTTAGATGGTGTATGACTATGACAACGAGCTGACGCAGATAACAGGCCAGCCGCTCAAAACAAAAGCTGAGGTGCACGGTATCGATCCATTTCAAGAGATAAGGGACTTCAGAGCAGGTGTGTCGAACAGTTTATCACATGCAATGTTTAGTTTGCTTTATTAAAGTAGAATATCGCACCCGTTGTGTTAGCTGACTTAAGTCACAAAGCAACGCACCAAAGCCGTTAACGTCCGTTAAAACTTTTAAATCAGTTTTCTTCTGGTCAGTAGAGGTGCACCGTTACAGAATGCAAAATACATTTAATTATGGTTATTGAACACTGCCATCTTCTCCATGGCGTGCACCCATACAGACCATCTGCAGCACTCTAATTAGGGTTGTGGAGTACTTTTGATTAATGCCTACTCCGCTACTGATGTCTCTATCGTAATATGCTTATATCCCTTAATGACCCTTATACATACAAGATATCATTTTAACAAAAAAGGTCTGTTGAGATGCAGGGACACAGTCCTATAAAACTACGTACTGTTATCAGTTGTCAGCTGGTCACCATGGCAAGCCGGTTTATCACTTCTGCATATACTCTACATATGTTGAATATTTCTTCACATATGTAAAATTCTTTTTCACATATATAAAACGGGTAGTTTATTTTCAACTTCTCATTTTATGTTTGGGTTAGCGCGGCAATACTGTTGGCAGATAAATAAAATACACTGGTGTACGGCTTAAAAATCAATTAATCAGGAAAGCTGTCAATCAATCTCTTCAATCCATCAATCAATCCATAGATCGAACGACTGATTGATCGATCAATCGACCAATCAATCAATCAATCAATCAATCAATCAATCAATCAACCAACCAATCAATCAATCCATCAATATACTTTTTATCATTTGTCTGTTTGATATTATTTGACAGGTATTCGATATTACATAGATTTAGTTTATGGTAACTGCTCAGTGACGTCTATCAATGCGGACATAATGGATGTGATCAAGAACAACGCGGCCATGCTTAAAAACCAGACCTCTTTCTTCCATATGGATCTCGCCGATTTTATATATGTTGGAGAGGTAATTTTTTAGACTTGTTTAACACACAAATGCACAATAGAAAGGAATTATCTAAAATATTAGATAAATTAGCATAACTAATACAAAACTGCCAAGTTTAATATTCCTTTAAAATGTGTTACTGGAGATATTTGATTTGAAACGGTTATTAATCAAATACTTTTAAGTATAACATGTCAGAAGACGTCAATGGCAGCAATACCCTATAAGGTGTTAGCAAGATGAAAAGACTTGTAGGAGTACAAATCGTTAACCTTTGAACTTTGAAGCGTTATTCATTTTGCAAACTATATTTTTCTACAACAAAAATACAATTTAGAGTTTGATCTGTTTTGGAAAGTTGAACCATCCTAGAATAATGAATATCATTCAAGTCTCAAGTTTTTTTTTTTGGAATTCAGACAACGATGTATGTAACAGCATAGGCGTAGGCGTAGAAACCAAATTTCGACCCAATTTATAAAAACGCAAGGCCTCCGGTGACTGACTAACTCTCAAATATTTTGATGAAGTTTCTTCCCATTTTCGCGCCAAGTGCTACCACTGCTAAGTCGTCAAATTAGTGAAATACCATAGGGAACAGCAAGGGTTCACACAAATCAGGATGCAAATAACAAACTGTTTTTTCCCCAGAGAAAGACACGTGGTATAGATACAGATGTTTGGATTGGACAGAAGAAAAATTACCCGCCAAACACGAATTTCACGACCACGTGGGAGTGGCACTTCTCAAAGGTACACGCTTACATGTGCTGTAATACATGTATACAGGTATATGTACACTCGTCTGATTTCATTGAAAAAGCGTAAATTGACGCAACTTTACACATTTATCATTTAATGTTGGGAATTGTTACAGAGCTGTTCAGTAGACTGTACACAGCATAACAAAACTAGTACTCCTGTTCACTATCAAACTCGCCCGCGGTCGGGGCTTCGTGGTTAGCGTGTCTCTCTTCTAATCCTACTTCGAGGTTCTGTTCACGGGTTCGAGTCCGTTTGTCGACCATGCATCAAGTGTAGCTCCGGCTATCGCGGGGAAGGTTTTCACGACGTTTCATCCTGATTTACTACCGTCACAAGAACAGCGTGAAATGAACAATCCGTTGCCATGTATACGTGACTGAGTACGACGTTGAACCCCAAGCAAACAAACACTATCAAACTCCACAAAAAAACTCACCAAAGAACTCTGTACCGTTAAATATAATTATATATATTTATATTTTCAGCCTGCTGTTTATTTCAATACTGGTACACAGAACTCTAGTCGACCCGTACGGATGGCCGTGTCGTGCCCAGAGGCCGGTCTTAGTTATGAATACAACATTGTTAACTTTGATGATAGTCCAATTGATTTGATGAAGTTTGATGTTTCACCGTGCTATGAAGAAACAAATATTCAGCGATTCATGTTTGATATGATGACAGGTATTTTAATGATCCAGTTGACCTTATGTTGACTGTGGTATAGTCTTCTCACTGCAGAACTGTGTTTGTGGAACAAAATGGTATAAAGTCTCGCGGGATTTCCAGCAAAAACGGGACAAATGATAACATATTTATTTACAAAACGTGGTTTCATTGGCAACTCATATAATATCTCAGTATGTTCGTTTCTCTGTTTTCCAATACTTGCTCAAAACATTTTTGAAACAGATCAACTGGTCCTGATAAATGTTCCAGCCCAATAAAAATAACAGAGAAAAGTATCTTCAAGACTGACCGTGTCCATCATGATATACGCTCACTTCCTTAAATATGCTACGTCTGTATTTTTGTTTGTTTGTTTGATTAACCCTTTACTTTATTACGGTTATCGCACTCTTGTGACGGCTACCAGACCAATGGGTGAAGGAAACCACCCTCAACGTCACAGGAATCAAACAAAGACATGGCAGGGCAACCACAGGAGGCAATACAAAGACAAACACATCTTTGTATTGCCTCTTATCTCTGAGACTCTGGGAGCACCCGGGTAACAAGAAGATCCTTCCGGACAGCCTGTGTTCCAAATCTGAAAAGGGAGGTCATGTGTCTACGAATGCTCATGTATAACGTTTCCAGTCAGTCTTTTGGTTATTTTATGTTTATCTTCTGAGCCCTGATACATGTAGTTACAAAGATATAAGGAAACATTTTCTTAAATTTATATCCACTAATTGTATTGTTTTACATCTTCAAGGTTTGGTTGTTTCTGTTTACAGACTCTGGTGAGGAACTGCCCAACTTCGATTATGAAGGTGTCATGGACGCTATCCGAACTGTTGCTATAATTCAAACACAGATAAATACTCTTAGAATCACACAAGTTCAGGTACAGGCTATAGAAAAAGAAAGACAAATAATGTTGGATTAGCGTTTTTGGTTGTACGCAGGGTTGTTTAAAATATATAACGGCTGCATCAGTAAACATGATGGCCGACACGTGACAAGAACTTCGGGAAACCCCGACAAATTCCAAAAGTCACTGATAACTTCCCAACATACAACTGGTCTCGAGTGTCACCAATGACGTCACATACTCGAAGTCGTGACCCCTTATGGTGAGAGAATGGTGGGTACTTCAGTTACATGCTCATCTACATTCTAAAATATTATCGATTCTACTTCCTTCGTCGAGACATTGACTCTAAGATACACCTGGGTCACCTTGTTTTGCGCTTCTTTCATTTCCTGGTCTGTGGCATACGTCGCCCCTAATATTGGCGGAAATTAATGCGCGATGGCCTGGCATTACGTACGAGAGTCGTCTTAGTCTCGTCCACTATAGTAACTCTCGCGAGAATACGATTGGCTCATCTAGTGTTGTCGAGAGAGTGGTCCCAAATGGTTAGAGAATGGAATGGGCACAAATATTACCAGAAACTGTTCTGAAGCGTTGCAAACTTAATACATAAAAGTTAAAATCCAAATTCTTTTTTTTCTAGGCATGTCCATCTTGAAAGACAAAATGTGAATTCTTAGTTCGAATCTGTAACGAATATTTACCAAGCTTTTGGCAGTTGAGGTGTAAGCATACCGGTCATGTAACATATTACGTCAATTTAAATATTATGTTTAGGGTTATTTCTGGTTAGTTTAGGGTTAGGTTTAGAGATAGGGTTAGGGTTAATACAAAACCTAACCCGAAAAATTACCTAAACCTATCTCTAAACCTAACCCTAAACTAACCAGAAATTTAACCTTAACAATAACCCAAAACATAACATTTAAATTGACGTAATATGATACATGACGAGTATGCTCCTTTCTGTGTACACCTCAACTGTCAAAAGTTTGGTAAATATTCGTTACAGATGCGAAGAATAACAGCTATGGCAGACCCCTTAATGGAAAATGCAATACAGCTTACCCATTGTACGCTCTGACAATGATAATAAAGCTTTCGGAAAGGGCTCATTATATTTTTAGTATAATGTAAAATGCAAACAGCTTTAATATATAATATAGAAGCCTTCTTGATAAACAAAACACTTTGTATTGTTATTATTACACTCAAGTTAAATCTTTGTAGTATTTTCCATTATAGTGAAGTGAGATTAAAGTAGAGGTAAACTAAGAATAAAGCGAGCCCGAGTTGACAGGCTGTATAGTCACGAAAAATCGTGTTCGGAGTGTGCGGATGCTTTTGATAAACACGTTACCGCCTGATTGGTAACTCACGATGGCAACTACATTATGGTGGACCTTTCATGCCATATCATTTTTTGACTTTATAACATTTATTAGTCTTCAGAAAAATATTCTGAAAAATATTTTGTGTTCATTAATGAAGGGCTGTTACGTATTTATTGCGATTATCATGAACATTTATTGAAGAATACTGACTGTTAAATAGACAGAAACCAAACGGCATCAACATGTCTACCATTCTTGAGTTACCAAATTGGCTGTTAGTGATTACGAAAACTATCTGCACACTCAAAGCAGCATTTTCCATCACTGCTGTTTGCTGCCCGGCTACTCTGACTCGTTTTATTGTTTTGTTAACGTACCCTTTAATTGTTATATATAAACTGATTTTGACGTTCTGTTGATTACAAGACATGCTATGAAACTGTAAGCATTTTTGCATGGCACTAAAGCTTGTCAACAATATGACTATCATGCATAAACAACGTATTTGAGACAAATACGAACTTAATATCAGTAAACTACTTTGTTTCTTTATATTTTACTCAGGCTGACTTTAAACAGAAGGGATTACACGTGTCCTTTCTTCTCTTGGGACTCCCTACAGTGACTGGTGATCCGTCATTCAATGGCCGCCCTCAGAGACCACTGGACACGATTTCTGGTATCCTAAAACAGAGCATTGTAGGAGGACATTTCAAAGTCACATTGACAACCGGCGGACAAGAAGTACGTTTTTCCCCTTTTAAAATATACGGATGATGACTATGTCGTTTACGTATATTTGATCAATTTCATTGATATAGATTTAAAAAAAAATAAATAACCAGACTGGCACAGGACGTTGATTTATTTAATCCGGTGGACCGTCTCATGCTCTAGATAAACTAACAGAGACATACGGTATTCACATTTTAAGAAATTCTCTTACTCTCACAATTCAAAACTGATTTTATCCGTCTAACATTCTATATCTTTTGTTTAAATATCGTTTAATGTTTAACTTCGTACTCAAGGTTATTTGACTTGTATGAAGGTTAAGAATTGTCAATGTTCGATGGAAACATGTCGTTGAATCTGATCACGCGAGATATCGTATTAGTATCACAAGAACGGCTGACAGATGTTTGATCAGGGCCGCAAGGGGATATATATCGCCAATGAAAAACTTTTACTGGTGTTTTTGAAGTTTCATAAATAAAGTAAAATATACAGACAAAATCACACTCCCAATGATATACAGATAGCTTGGGCGTACTTTGTTTATCAAAGAGCCAACATGAAATTCGGTGGAATAAACGAACACATGAACTTCAAAAGCATACAGAAAATAGCACATCTTGCACTTTCAGACATCTGCCTTGTCGTTCTCGTTTTAAATACGACATCTCGCGTGATCAGAATACATTCAGCCATCAATATAATGCCCTGAATAGGTTATTATAGGTACCTACTAGCTCGTCTTGTTCTTCCTCTTTGAATAAGGCTATCCCAGAAAAAGCCAGATTAATTCCTTGGTATATAATTCATGTAAACACAATTCTCGCGAATTTCGTGAAATTAAATGTAGACGATGTGAATGACAGTTCGAATTAAGGACGTAGAGTTTAGTTTTGTTTGTTCATCATAAAACATTTAACATGAGCAAAACTGTTTTTAGAAGGTATGACTTGATCATAACTAAAATAAATGTCATCTTTGGTCCGAAATCTAAAACCTTATTAACTCGTGAATAAAAGGAAAAAAATTACGTTTTCTTGTTTTTACAGTTTGTGGTCAACTAAATAACCTCTTAACTACCTTAACCGACTTTAAACAACGTTAACTGTTGATGTAAATTAATTTAAATCAAAATTATATTTAATTTTATACCGGTAGGTTAAAGTATTTATGTATAATTTATGCCGATGGGTATATTATGTATAATTTGTATAATTGTTGGCATCTATATATGCATCTACATTCCAGTATGTCAAACAAAAAGCCCATAGTAGTATGCTGGCATTGTTAATTTCCTTTGGTGTAATCTTAAATCATTTAAATCCTCGTTCGACCCCTGGGTTGTTTTGAGAAAAACAAATTTGTGTATCTCATTATCACGCAGTATATAGATTAGAACACTATGCATGTATATATTTTCGGAAAGCTTTGTTAAATAATAACTGTTAAACATGTTACAAATAACATTAAAATGCAGCGCATTTTTGGTGCTTAATTTCGCGGAATATAATCACTTTTACACCCTTTAAAGTGGTTGTTTGGTATAACAGCCCTTGAACTAAAAAATAGTGCCTCAGTAAGTGTATGAAATTAGCAGGTAAAAATTGGTTATCAACTCAGTCTATATTTGATCTATCACTTATTATGTGTTGTAGAATTATCAATGAACATAATCTTTGAAAATTGTTCTAAGAAAATGTGGAAAAATGATAATCCCGATTAAAAGAAAACTAAATGTCATGTCTGAAAATTTAATACTAGCTACAAGTGCAACAGTCAAACAAAAATTATTAAGAGCAAAAGTAAGTGTCTTTGCTGTTATCCAGATAACCCTTACAGCCGTGCCTGACTCACTTAAACGGTTAGTCCGTACGGAGGATGGTCAGTTGGTGGAAATTGACGAGAAAAGGACAACGGCTGCTCCCCAACGTCAAACAACCCGAAAAAGTCAGGGTCCCATCCCTTCAGAACAATGTAATATCGCTGGAGGGAGCAATCCGAACAGGCGCAGGAAACGGTCAGGTTAGTTTTACCTTTATTTTAATAAGCTGTGTTAATAACCATACACTTAAAAGGTATCACGTTAAAGCTTTTTTGGGGCTAGGTTTTTTTAAATTGACGTCATCAGGAAAGTAAAAAAAAAAGTAAGATGGTCGCATTTCGCCTGTGACCCATCATATACAAGCGCAAAAATAATTGAGAAAGACTTAACAATGTATTTTAAAACAACTTAGACTGAATAGCATTGATTGGAATTGTTTTTCTTCTAAAACACTTTTTTCGCGGGAAATGTCAACTATAGTACCATTCTAAAATAGAGGATTATGCAGATCAAGATATTGAACCACACTGCAATAACTAGTAACATGACCAGGTCTAATATAAGTGCTCAATGGTGTTTTTCGCCAGAAAGTACGAGTCTATTTTAGTTAGCTCTACTATCTGTTGAAAACATTTTAATTTCCATTTTCCAGGAGACCCTCCTCTTCCAACTTTACCAGAGCAGTTTTTCTCTAGAATTGAATTCACAATTGTCAAAGAGAATAAAACGATTTACTTGGAAGAATACTTCAATAAGACTGGTGACATTGTGGAAATAAGATCTCTGGGACTATATGATGCGGCGGAGGAAGACAGATATATAGCCAGTTATGCGACCAAAGAGTTCTTCAGTATTCAAAGTAATAACCAATAGGTGTAAGGGGCACTATTTACGACTATATTGTTTAGCTTTTGATAATGTCGAAAAACACAGATTAAACACCCTTCAAATTGACATTTATGTATTTGGAAATTGGGTCAAAAATTAATATTAAAAACTATATATCAAATCCACAGGTAAAAATTGTAGACCATCTTTTCCATCATTCACTCAAAATATGACTCACGCAATATTTGGAGGTATAGACATGTTAAAATATGAATACCCATGTAATAATATTCTAAGGATTATTGCTGTATTCCATAAAAAAATCATTAAAATCCTTTGAGCATGGACAAATAAATATTATTGTAGACAATATATTGCAATATTTTCTTTAGCAATACATTAGATTATGTTCTGTTTCTCAGATAATGACTGTACTACGTCAGCAATAAGTTCCTCAGACACGTTTGTATTTCCTTTTAAGATAGTCAATGGGCAAGGTAAGTATGACTGCCCTTTTGTCACCTGTACCTTTATTTTAAATATGTTGAATTCTTTGTCACATATGTTGAACAGTATATCACGTAAATGACATTCTTTTCAGCATATGTTAACTTTAGATGACTTTATTTTACACATGTGAAAAATAATTTCACAAACGTGAAATTGTTTTGAATTTTTTATTGTGAAGAAGAATTTCATATATGTAATTTTTTTCACATATGTAAAATTACTATTATTTTACATATGTGAAAACGGTTTTTTATGTCTAAAAAAGAGTTTTACGTATGTGAAAAAGAATCATAGAGACGTAAATTAAAGCAAAACGAATTCAGCATATGTAGAATAAAGGTAGAAGAAATACAACTGCTTACCATATGTAGGTCTATATTTAAGGACCTTTAACATACATTTCAAAACAAATAATTTTTAAAAATGAAAAAAACTGTAATGGATAAAATCATTAGCTTTCTTTATGATTCAGAATGGGAAATAGGTTTTTAGTGATTGAATCTGTTTAATTATTTTTGAAACAAAACTATTTTCCGAGATGCCACCAGGAGAAAAAAAAAAAGCTCCGCAAAAGTAAGTCGGAAAAAGTTTTCATAATTTTTCTGTTCCTTAAATCCGTAAAGCTATAGAATGTTAAGCGTGAAAAATTCCAAACTCCAAGTATAATATTTTTTCCAAATTAATAAAAAACATAAAGATTGATAATTTGTATACACGAATTGATAATCTGTCCAAGACTACAATAAGTTTTCAAACAAAATATTTCTTACGGCCCAAGAGTTTTTATTTCGTCCAAGACTTTCACTTGACCTGAGACTGTTTTACGGTTCAAGAATCACGTGACTAATCCAAGCTAATCTAGATTCCAAAACACATGTCAGCTGTACCCGCCAGCGGGACTAAGTTAGGTTAGGAAAAAACGTAATTCTTACATAAGATCAGCATTTCGTGATCAACATTTAAAACAAATGTCCACTTGTTTATTTTGTCAAATGGTTGATTGTTTGAGAGATTGAAAGATGTCTTAAAAATATTGTATTTAAGAGTTATCTTTAAAATTACAATGATTTATAGGCTTTTACTTTCCAGTTCAACATTCCAGTTCTTGTGTGGTTTATCTTTGTTTAAATATTTGCAGTATGGTTATGACAGTATAATTGAATTTCAATTCAATTCAATTTAATTTATTCACCAAGTTCGTAATACAATAAATAGAATTTTCAATACAAAGAAACAAATTGGCGGTCATAAAGCCAAAATGGTTTGTTACAGCCCAGGCATAATCCAATGGTCTGTATTTGTACAATGCATTATGGCTATAACAGTATAATCCAATGGTCTATTTTTTTTTCAGATCGTGTAATGAGCTCCCAGGAAGCTCTTCAATTCGGTAAAAACATGAACGAGGTTTATATTGGTCCCGATGTAATTCGAGATATTCCTGTCAATCATTGGAAGTCTTGTGTATATTATTCCGCCAGCAACGAGACGGTCACTATTGATTACTATTTTGCAGGTATGAATTCATAGAGCTTGAATGTTTTTTCTTCATCATTTTGATTGGGGTTAACGTCGCAATCACAGATATTCTAGACTATATGATTACAATTTGATTCCTATGTACGGTCTAACTTAATGTGGCTGAAAACCCGGAGGAAGCCTCGTTAAAGCCACCGAGGTTTATAGTGATGTGCACAGTAACCAGAGTATACGGACAGATGAACATACTGTAGCACATGGATTCGTGAAAAAGCTTAAGTATATCAATTCCTGGAAAAAACTAAAACCTGAGCATAACCGATTCCTGGAAAAACCTGAAACCAGTACAAATCCGGTTCCTGGAAATTCCCAAAGCCGCATGCAGCATACCGAATCCTAAATGTACCCGAAAACTTAAAAAAAATCGACTCGTAAAAAGACTACAGATACTTAGACTATGCTGATTCATCAAAACCAGAAACCTTTAGAATACCCTGGCGATTTTAGAGGCCCCCATATAAAACACACTTAAGAATAAAGGCGATTTTAAAGACTTTTTTTTCGAATGGCGCGGGGGCCTCCAATGGTCTTGATTCGGCCTTGCGTGTTTCTAGCTTTGTAAAAGTTACTTTGGTTTTACAATCTGTGTGACTACAAAGATATTTAAATGAATATATCCGGTAACTGTTTTGTTTATCCACAGTGAATACCGAGTGGACATTAGCCGCTGGTGCTGTGGCCACACCAATCAAATCCATCTTCTTCACCCAGGGATATGCTGATCGTCCCTACGACAACACAATTATCTATGAATACGTCTACTTCCAAGATTATCTGCCTCCAAGCAACGAACCTTTCCTGGTAAACTTTTAAGGACTGTATTGACAACGGTGGTAGACAGATAAGCAAGAAAAAGCTTATTTTCGTTTCTGGAATACCCCAATCGTTTATTTATAGCAAGCTTTGAGAAACCTGTTTTCATAGTTCGATAATATTTGATTATTTTCATGCCATCTAGGTTCTCTCATTTATACCCTTTTACAACCTATATCTAGAAAAGCGCTAGTTCAGAATATTGTAGACTTAGATCCGTACTAGAATCGAACCCCCGGCACGTAGAGTCAAGCACAAAGGCGCCAGAAAAAAAGGACTATTATGCCTTAGGGACCGGTTGATCAAACAGGCGTTAAATTTAAACCATTATTGTTCGACATCATGTACTAACAGTCTCTGTGACCTTTGGAGCTAAATCCTGGTTATATATTAGCAACCAGTGTTTAACGGTCTAGGCGAGCAACCTTTTCTGAACGGATAAATTTTCAATGTAAAAGTGGTCTCAACATTTTTTTTCTTAGGAGTATAACTTTCTAAACTGACCCGAAATTATATTTTGGCGTTATGTCTATCGTACTTTCAGACACCATCCATGGTATATTGTCCCGGTAGGAAGAACACAAAGTTGATGCCATCGCTTACAAGTCAGTTCTCATTCAGTACGGAATCTGTCCTAGAGGGGTCATCCGTCATTGTGGCCTATGATGTAAGCATACATATGATGCAATATATATATTGGAGTATATTGCTTTTGCTATTTTTTGCAAACGTATTTTTTTAAAATATAAAACTTCACCTGGAAGGAACAACTAGTTTCCAAACTAAGTAATGCACCTCATTCCATTTGCGTGTTTATGCTTAAACCTTATTATACCGCAAGCTGAAGAAAACACACCACCGCCAACAATAACAACAACAACAAAATCAACAGCAAACAAACAAAACAAAAAACAAATGCTAGTGCACCAACATTCCATAATAGGTTTTGTACATTTGTGGTTTGTGCCATAAAATAAAAGATCTTAATAGTTTAAATTAAAAAAACATCAAATGGACACATACGCACTTTCGTCATTTTGACTAACTTGGTTTAAGACACGTTGTAAATTGGTTGTGTTCACAGCTGTACTATGATTTCGATGATCATCTGGCACGGATAGATG
>JAQQZZ010138857.1:0-13296 GCA_030265115.1 Mopalia vespertina | reverse complement strand
TGCCTCTCAATAACATATAACGTTGAATCCGTATGACCTAATTAACGCGGAAGACATTTTTGAGCGAGTGTGGTACTGCTGAGAAAAAAATTATTTTGACATGAAAATGGACGTCGAGTGGTCGTTTTATGGGTTGGTCTAACCCAAAAGTGTTCAAGAAAGAAAACGAGATGGTTTATCACAGGGTAAAGCCATGCAATTTTTATATATTCGAAGATAAAGTTCCGAATCGTGGTATCGTGGGCTATGTCTAGTGGTATAGGAAGCTTCATGTAGCATGGCTAGCTCTATCCCATAAGTGAAATAAGGTTTTGAAGAATGATAGAATAGAATACACTAAGGCATATACAGTTTATTGTACAAGTTATATGCATAAGCGATAACCAAAACGCATTACATCAATACATTAAAACAATAATTAGGCCTACGTCTTTGTACCCATAGACAGTCTACATTCCGGTAAACTCTGTACTTAAAATGTATACTGTTTTTGTTTGATATGCTATGAATAGTATACTATTGTTCATTCATTACTCGATTATAACTCTTTAAAACTGAGCTTGCCGCTGCACGGCGAGTCGGCGACACTATAAGTGAGTATGATTATAATTGAAGTGATAAATGTTACTCAACAAGCGAGACTCTGGGGTAGTCTTATATGACTCGCCTCGCCCTTCATGTACGCTGGAGTATTGCTTCTCTGTTCGTCAGACTGTCAAATAGTTAGCTGTTTATGGTTCGTGTGGGCCATAGTATAAACCATGGTCCGTATTCATAAAAGTACTTCTTAAAGCTAATAACAAATTTAGTCGTTTTTTAAACTTTACTTTTATTTAAAAAACAGCAGTTTTTTTTTAAATTTATGTTATGCATAAAGAGACATTATTCAAATCGAAACTTTATTATTTAACAGATTACATTTTTTCAATGAGAAAACGAAAATCGGAAATTTGTCTAAATATTTCTTAACTTTTAGAAACACTTAAGTAACTTTATAAATACAGGCCCAGTATATATAGGAGGCATGTTGTTTGTGTGGTCCCGTTTTATATTGCCTTCCTGTAGAAACAAAATAATGTAATATACATTAAAAAAATAAATAAATAAACAGAATGGAACGCTTAATATTTTTCCGCCAGTCTGCATTTGGTACCCATTGGTACGATGATAAACACAAATCTAGCAAACAAACTTAGGTTTGACCAATCGATAAATTCTCGCGAGATTCTCGTTACTGTGGTGTCATCACTACGCTAGGCCGTGGCATGATTTGAATATGCAGCAAGAGTACGCACATTTAGTAGAAGTACAACACGCTCTAAAACATATATAAACTAAGGAATCTCTACACAACGTGAATTGTGTTTATCAGTTAATTTGACGAAAAAATAACATGTCATAATGGCGACGACAGTATGACGTCCGAGATGATGTGTAGATTCCCGGACTTCCCAGTTAAGCTATGCCTGGAAAATAAACGACGGCTCTTTCACATGACCTATAACACTGCATGGTGCGCTTGGGTTAAAACTCACACCCTGCTATGAAATCCCCCGCTGTTGATTGGTTCAGCGATTTTAACAAAGAAAACACGTTAACAGTTTAACGCCTGTAAAAATGATACTGTACGTTTCACTCTCTGTTTTGTTTATATAATGATCGAAGAACAATACATTAAAACCCGTTAGCTCGTTCTTTTTTTCTCACGCCCTGTTGATCATTTATTGCGTAAAACTCTTAATCTTTTTATAATGGCATTAAATGTTCAAATTACAAATATCACTGAACTTCTGATTATTTTTATTTCAGTTTTTCAAACATCATTATTATTTTATTGACATAACATTTTCGAGCAACGAAACAAATAAACTTAAATTAACAACTTCTGATTATTTTTTATTTCAATGAATATTTTACAAATTGAATACATTATTGGCATTACGTTTTCAGGCAATAAATACTGTTGGAATTAAATTGTGACGTTTTAATTATCTTTATATAAATGAATATCATAACAGTTTAACAAACAAGACATTATAGATATCCAACTTCTGTTCCATAAAATGTTATTTGTTATGTTGTCATCCAAGCTTTCGCATGCCACTAGAACATTGTACATATTATTGGCATTAAATTTTCCAGCAACAAATAGGGCTACCATTCAACTTAAAAGGGGAATTCTAAATTGTTTTTTATTTCCCCAGATATCTTTAAAAGTTGTCATTTTTGTAAGAAATTTGATAAAATATAGATATACACAAAATAAATGCTAAAATGCAAAGAGAAAAAAAGTCAGGGGCAGCTCCATTTTGTTTTTCTCATGCACAGTTTGGTGTTTGGTTTAACAATCTGGAAACTTTTTTTCAGGGGTTTTAAAATGTAAACAAAATATACCATTCAAAATTGTAAACGTAAATACTAATTATAACACAAATTGAAGAAATCTGCATTTGTGCTCAATTTTAGATTTAAAACACTAAATTTAACAATGCACGTGTAAGCTTTAATAAAATGTCATATTTGTTAAAAGGAAATATTGATGTGTTTTTCTTCTTTAATACAATCGATAGAAACAGTATAGGCGAACACGCATTAATTACCAGATGAAGGTTGAATATGACAGCTTTCTGAAAGATCACGTATTTTTTCTACATATATTTGACAAAAATAACACTTTATTAAAACGTCATTTGTAATGTTAATAAACACATCTGACTGTATAGGGTCGTGCACAAGAAGGCAAACATGTGTGAAGTTTCATAGATATTCACGGATACAACACACCCCTCGCTCTGATTTTATCGATAATCGTCAAATAGGAAGGAAATGGCAAAAGTAAAATTAATGTGATATTGACGAATAAAGCCAGATTACTCCCTGATATAAATCTAAGCTGGACAATTATATCGACATAGATTAATGCGAACACTGAGGCGTTCATTTCAGTCAACTGGTGCGAAATTGACCACAAACACAGCCGAGGCAAGATTCCGACTATCTAAGTCCCTATCGTCAGCATTGTATTATTAAAAAAATTGTATTTTGTGTCCTCAAATAGTGACCCTACTTTAATACGCAAATATATTTTTCAGAAAGATTTACCCAAATAATTCAAAATACTATAATTAAAGTCGGCGGTATGTCAGAATTAATTCGAGCCATGAAATTGTATAACCCGAGTTTAATCTCTGATAGAGAGCTTTCGGAAAACACGACATTGGATCCAAATGGTCAGAATTTTATGTCGACGTACCTGCAGCAAAGACACCGAGTAACAGGAGTGTCCATTGATTAATGTGTTTTACTATCATCTCGTTTAATCAGATACGATGATTTATGTTTTTCTGTTTCATCCATTTGGTTTTAGCCCTCACAAAATTAATCTATAAGCCGCGTGTAAGTAGGCATACAAGGGAATTTAAGCCAGTGTAAATCTATTATATATATAGGCCTACGGGATGGAAAATGTTACTTAAACTAGTTAACGTGATAGTCAATTCCGTGTCAGCCCAAATGATACGTTCAGTTTATATACATACACTACTCTGTATAAGGAAAGCTTAATTGCTCGGACAATTTAAACTTTTTTTTAATTGCTGAAACTTTTGCGTGACTTTCGCGAGAACCAACAACTACTTATTGGGTGTTTGCAATAGCTGAATTTATGCTTTGTACCGTACTTTAATTCACGAAATTTACTCTTAGTACGATATGCTCAAATTCTCTGTCTATTATAATTCCCGTGCTTTGGTTTTGACTCCTTCTAAAAAGACCTATATGCACCGAATCAAATTTATTGTCATCTGGATATTCTAGAAAATGACCGTTAGCACAGTATTGTCGTTTATGAGAGGTAGTTTTAATAAGAAAAGTGATACGCGACTCGGCTGCCGTCATCTTAATCTGATAATCTGACGGAATCAATCTCACGTCTGTAAGACTGATAGTCAGACACCAGATATCTACACTACTACATGCCAGTCAGCAAAACCACTTAGCCAACTAAAATGTCGATGTCATAATTTCGAAATGTGTGCTGTTGACAGAAGGATTGATTGATTGATTGATTGATTGATTGATTGATTGCTTGGTTGATTGATTGATTGATCGATTGATTGATTGATTGGTGTTTTATGCTGTACTTCAAGGTATTTCACTTCTATGACGGCGGTGTATTCCAACAATGATTGACACTATAGAACAATCAAGATGTGAAGTGTTTACATAATGTTGTAAAGTTATCTTCCTTAATTCAGTGCTAAGTAACGACACCATTGCTACTCTTCAAACAAACTGCCCTTAGTTAGCGAGCGTTGATATAAGGAAATTACATGTTTTTGAAATTACGCATTTAGGGCAGCCCGTTCATGGATTTGGCGGCCCTCAATCACACCATTCTTTTTCTTATTCGCTGTCTTACAGTAGTTATAAAGTTGATCGTGTTCATATTTAACAGCAAATACTGATATAACAATGAAATACTTACAATATTAGTAAAGTTTTAAAAAGGCATCATAGAAAAAATTAGATATTAATAGAACGTACAACGAGTTTGACTCTTTTCGGGGCTACATTATACTTGGGTATTAGAACGTACAACTATTTAAAATTAATAAACAAAGTTAACAGTTCATGTTTAAGTTTATAGTTTTTATAGTCAATCTCGCTGCAGATCCCCTGTTTCATCCGCGTTATTCCCTGTCTAATCCGCGTTATTCCCTGCCTCATCTGCATTATTCCCTTTAGCATCCGCGTTATTCTCTGTTTAATTCGTGTTATTCCCTGTTTCATCCGCGTTATTCCGTCTCATCTGCGTTATTCCCTGATTCATCCGCGTTATTCCTTGTCTCATCCGCGTTATGCCCATTCTCATCGACGTTGTTTCATCCGCCTTATTCCCTGTCTCCGCCTTATTCCCTGTCTCATCCGCGTTATTACCTGTCTTATCCGCATTATTCATTGTCTCATCCGCGTCATTCCCTGTCTCATTCGCGCTATTCTCTGTCTCGTCCGCGTTATTCCTTGTCACAACCGCATTATTCCTTGTCTCATCCGCGTTATTCCCTGTCTCATCCGCGTTATTCCCTGCCTCAAACGCGTTATTCTCTCTTTCATTCGCGTTATTCCCTGCCTCATCCGCTTTAGTTGCAAACAGGGAAATAACTGTCATATTTAACGTCTTTATTTCCGCGTTCTCGATCCACGTGTTGTATTTATAACACACTTCATCCTGTCCATGCTAATTATATTGCTTGATTGATTTGTGTGTTTCGAAATGTATACAGATAATGTCTCGTATAACCTTCTATGCGCTCAATCTAAATTTTTATTTAGATTTTATTTATTTATTTGAGATCATATGTGCCAATGTTAATCTATCATCCTTCTCTATAGCTTTAAAATCTTATAAAATACATACCTGTCCATCTCAAACTACTTCATGCATTAACACAATGTCAGCTGTTATATTAATACAACGGCGAGCTTGTTCTTTTGTACAAAGCCTACATACTCGTCGTGTATGTCTTATACAGCATGGCGGAGGGTTGGCAGAGAACTTTCTGTTGCCCGGGTGCTCTTTTTTTCTTACCAGTTTGTTACTAAAATTTCAAGTCTACAGTCAGGGTGGAAGAAAGAAAAATGGCGGGTTAGCAAAAGATACTTGAACCGTATTTCTGTACTTTTAACAAGGCTGATGTGCGATTTTAAGTCTCGTTTGGCATATAAAATGTGTCAGAAAGTTCAGTATATCAAATATTATTGGACAGAACTAATCGAACCCATACAGCCGGTAAATGAAAAAAGTTGAAATTACACAGTTATGTGCACTCTAACTCTGTATCTCTAAATAAGGATATGCATGGTATGATAGACTATTAGAGAAACAGAACTCTGCGTCCACTCATATTCCTGATGGTGTACAGATGGACCCGAGCAATGTAGTACAACCTATCTTCGAAATACATAACTGTCTCTCTTGTGTAAGTTCAGCCCAAGTCCAAAATATTTCTAAAAATGCTTAAAGAAGTGGAATTATTATGTCATGCCGCCCTTGAGCACAGCGTTAAACACAAATAAATAAATTAATTAATTAATATGGAATGTAAGAAATGTGTCCAAAAAGTTCAAGTTGACCCGTGTTTTTTTAAGTCAGGTATATTAACATATTTAGCTTGCACTATTGAATGTAAACCGGTCGTATACGCATTGAACATTTATAAATGCAGTTTTTTATGTGTTAAAGTTATATCTAAAACTAATATCAATTATATTTCAAATTTAAGCCATTAGTGTACATATGTCGTCACCTTGTTAAAATAATTGCCTAAGTCATATAATGATGCTTTGATAAAAATAACTGTACAGAGTTTACATTACTTGATATTTTTATTCAAAATTTCATACAACAATAATATGATAATAAAAGACTATTAAAACAGAATTAATGCTTTTTGTCAAAACCGTTACATAAGAGCATCAGATGACTTAGGCCAATATAAGAACATACATTTGTGACTTAGGTCATTTTACTTGATTTGGGCAGTTATACTAAATGGGTAAAAAATACTTTGATCTATTATAATAGGCCGTTGTCAGCATCAATGAATTGGTTGATTTAGGCCAAAATATCAAAATCATGAAATAATGACTTCGGCAATTATTTTAACAAGGTGACGATATGATTGTAAGACAAACTTTCATGATTTTATTTTGTTTCGTATCGGCACGTCTGAGTTATGTTGAAAAGTTTTGAGCATTGTTTGTTTTCAACAGGTTTTGGCAAATATCGTTGTAACTATTTCTCTTAAAATTTGTTACGTCACATATAGCTACATATTTCCACACAGGGGTGTTGTTTGCAGGGGGTATTTAGCTATTAACCTTTCGTTTGTTGTTGTTTGCGAAAGCCAATGTGTGCGTGCTATCAGCGCCCTGGCTTGGGTGCTTGTCTGCGGCGATGGGCTTCAGGTGTCCCGCGGAGTCACGCTACCTGGCGTGCCGGGCTTCCCCGCTTCGTGAGCCTTGAGCTGCCTGGGAGTAAAGCCCGCGCGGTCATCATGCCTTGTAAATAGCTGGATATCCCCCTAAAGAATGGAGCGGTCGGCAAGCCAGTAATAGATGCAAGGGGAAACTAGAGTAGGCGAGGGGAGGGGGAACAAAAACATGACAGCGGCGGATCACTTGTCTTTTTAACACAGCTGGTAAAATTGTCACGTCTGGTGATGGGGCTGTTCCATATATAAACACAAGGCGTTAAGGTTGAATCGTTCAGTGATAGCGGAACACCGTATCTTGTAAGCGATACCGTCAGACTGACACCTGTGCATTGGATTGAATTCTACTAGAGCGATTTATACCCTATCTAAACGTACCTATCGCATTTCAGAAGTAGATATTTAAGGAATACGGTTTTATTTTGTGAAATCTATACGAGAAGAAACTAAGAATTTTAAAATACCAGGTAAGCCGGGTCGTACTCATGGCGATTTTTTCAATTTTATTTTATTGTTAATTTGTTTACGAAATGTAGCCTATTGACGATTATGCAGACCCTTGGCAAGCTCCCAATCCAACTTACTATATTTATCAACAACAATTAATTTGAATCATGAAGCAAAGTTTCGATTCAATTTCTCGTCGTGAAAATACCACGCTGGATTACGATTGTGGACAATTTATTCGGGACTGGATCTTAAATCTGGGATATAGTATACTATAGCATACTATATCCCAGCTTAAATGTACAAAAACCTGAATGTTTTCTTACAACAAGATGGTCAAAATTCGCTGTACGAGGAAAGTTTTCCTTCCACGAAAACATAGGATTTGCCCATAGGCATAGCTTTCTAACAACTTACATATATACGGCTATGGTCAGTGTCGGCTGTACCAATATGCATAGTAGGCCATTGGGCTAGGGCCCACGGGTATCTGGGGACCCACTATAAAGTGGGGGCCCATTGATGAGCCCACAAGTAATCCGGCACTGGCTATGGTACCATGGCTACCCAAATCCCCGGTTATTTTGAACGGGTAATTTGACGAATACCGACGCCGGTCAATTAAATGTCATTAAGTTGGGCGAAATGCTTTCAACATTATTGCTATGCCAAAAGGTTTTTTAAATTAATTTATCAAACAGCAATGTAGAATGATTATTTAGTACATTTGTATATATGTTGTCATTTTTAAAAAAATATATTTTTCTTCATTTTCAGATATCGAATAGAGACGATATAAAATCAACTTAAAACTCACCATGGATTTGTACTGTGCCGGAATATTTATACCAATGTTGATGTTTATTCTATCGGGGTTGACGTCTCTATCAGCTTATGTAGTGGAAGCCGATACTACGAATGAGTCAGGTAAGTGAAGGGAGACTATTGTGCACACTTCCAGCTGCGGGATATATAGCTTGTCAGGGCCAACTTTAATGACTGAGCAACATATGTTCCTAAATCATTTAACCCTGTCAGTTTATTCGATATGCGGATAACCGTAGCACAATTACAGGCTTTGAAAACATTGTGATAAATACTGCATGAAATAAGATTTGTGTAATTTAGAAACAATGATTTCTGATTTAATGCACATTCTTTATTTCGGGAGAAAAACATTTTTAGAGTTCAAACTTAATAGTGGTTAAGCCGGCATATATGGCTGATCATTTATTCACAGTTTGTAAAAGAGTTAGAACCTGAGTCTGTTTTAAGACAGTATTATTTCAAAACAAGAAAGTCAGAAAAGAGAGAGAAAAAGCTATAATTTGTATGTTTAATTGAATAAATACAGCAATGCCAGTAACGTTTTGATATTATAATTTTTTCCCCCAGGAATTACCTGTTGGACTTGCCCAGACAAGGGAAGTAACTCTGAGTGTAATGATTGGGCACCTGAACGATTTTGCCCAGATGGTAAGTCTTAAATATTGATATATTTTTTAAAGAAACTTTGCATTAAAAAAAAGAATATAAAAAAACTTGGGCGTATGGTTAAGAGGGAGTTTTCTGTTGCCCTGGTGCTCTCAGAGCTAAAGGGCAACATACAACCGTTCTGCCGATGTATTACGTCCAATGGTTGTCCTGTCATGTATCGTGTATTGTCAGTGTTGTCGAGTATGGTTCCCTTGGGCTGGCACGACGTAATGTGAATGAAATAACGTTAAACCCCAATCAAACAAAGGAATAAAATACTTGAATTGAAAGCCTTTATTTGGACATAAAACTCTTACTTTTAAGACAACGAAGTGAAATATAAGATGGCGAACAAATCGTTCAAGCAATTGAAAAAATGGATTCTCCAGTCCACACTATTTTATGTAACCATAAGAATGTTGCTCATTTTGTCTTTCTTTGCTCACAGGAAAGACCGTATGCCAGACAGTTCACAAGTTCTCAGCTTTATCTAAGAAAAGTGTACAAGTAAACAAACAATGTGTATTGCCATCGGAATGCACACAAGAACACGTCGGCTGTCACGGCCAAGGGGACATGAAAGTACGTATTTTTTTATTTCGTCAATCTAAGGGGTGGGGCTTTGTATATCCATCTGGTTGATTGAGTGGTGATTAACGTCAAGTTCAAGCGTATTTCACATATATGACGGCGGTGTATTCCAACAATAATTGGCACTAGCACAACTATAAAATGTGAAGTGTTTTGACAAAGTCGGAAATTTAATACCCCATCAGTGATAAGTAAAACAGTATTGCTACACTTCAAACAAACTGTCCTTAGCCAGATATCGATGAGCATATTGAAGGAATACTACTAATCAACAAATGAATTTAGACAGTATTATAAAACCAAACTCATTTTCTTTGTCCCTAATCGTAATAGTATCGTACTATACAGTTTAACTGCATAGTTGTGATTTCTGATTGTGCTCGATGTTTTGACAGGGTAAATATATTTGTCATCGCTGTTGTTAATTTTGCTTTCTGATCATTATTCCAGATTTGTGTTTCTTGCTGCAACCAGCCATATTGTAACAAAGAGGCTCCCCATAGTAACGACACCGCCATCAGCCTATCAGTGACGATTTTACAAACATCTTCGGCTTCTTATATCTCATTTCATTGGTCGGCGCTGTTTGTGATTTCTACAGCAACGCTGTTATCTACGTGATTTTTAGCATAGTATATCATTGTTTACTCTGAGTGTGGTTGTCGGCTCATAAAATACGAAAAAAGTTGCTCTGGACCGGCGAACAGAAATACTCTCCATCTGCCAAGCCTGCGTCTCAGACGAAAGGCAGAACAGAGTAGGCCCCGTAGTGAACCGGAACCTGGCGTAGGACAAAATATCTGACTAGTATACAATCCGAAGATCAAAAGTCCACACTCGTATGGTGCTTCATCGTGTTTTGCTTTGCATGTCGCAGCTTCCCAGGAATATTGGTAAACGATATCGCTTCGAAGGGACTATAAGCGTCATGTTACAATAGACAAAAACAAACTTAGGTCAGGGGTGTTATTGCGCGTTCAATCCATGGCAATCTGATGTCAAATTTGGGTCACTTGGCAACACACTATCCGAACGTACTAAGGCCTCGATGCTATCGGCTTCCGACATGTCATTAATTTCATCCTCGAAACTCTTGATTGATATTATGTTGGGTTATACATCAAATGATATCCGTTTAAAATGATGTTATTGGAAGCGAAGTCGATGTGATGTGATCATATCTAGAGCATTGAACTTATCGGGAGCAGAATAATGGGATACGTTGAACACAAGCGGGTATCGTGAAAATCATGCCGCGGCGACCAGAGCTACAGGTGATATGTCAGGAATTAGATCATCCAGAGGGTCACAAATATTGGGATAGGACAGTGGACATGCTTTGCAGCCTTCCATCAATCTCATAGCTGCACATTAAACCTTGTGACAATAATCGTGATTTCTTCCGTCGAAAAAAGTGCCATTAGTTGAAAAACAAAACCATTGTCAACGTTTTAAAAAATAATTGCATA
Organism: Mopalia vespertina; assembly: GCA_030265115.1. NCBI lineage: Eukaryota > Metazoa > Mollusca > Polyplacophora > Chitonida > Mopaliidae > Mopalia > Mopalia vespertina. The sequence goes on along the minus strand of JAQQZZ010138857.1, from coordinate 2,318 downwards.
GTGCTGTTTTGTTAATAAGACGAGCTAGGGTTTGCTGCCGAAAGAAGTTAGAGGAAGTGCTTGTACATGTTTTAGTAATACTTGTGCCAATATCGACAATTTCGTGTGATAATAATGTCATATACAGTTGAAAGGAATACCCCAAAATAAAACTGTAGAATTTCGTAATAGAAAAACAGAAATACTGCAAAATTTTACATCGAAAGTTTTATCAATCATATTCAAAAGCATTATGTGAAATGACGATACAGTCATAGAAATAATGTTTATGTAAAGGTTCTTTACAAATGAGACTGGTTCTATATGGAACCATTAGGACAAAAACGTTTTTTTGATATAAAAAGATATGGATAAATGCTTGCAACAGTTTCTATGAGGGTTCCATACAGAATCAAAAAGGTTCCCCAGAGCCATGACTGAAGAACCTTAAAGGGTTCTTTTAGAGCCATATCTTTGTCTAAGAGTGTCCGTGGAATACGATATGTTTCTTAACAAAGATCGTCAAATAATTCAAGTGTGTTTCTTTCGCACATTTCTATTTCTTGCATGTGATTACGGTCAATCATTCAGAGCAGAAAAATACGACTGCCGGGATGCGAACCTGGGTCATTGTTCGTAGGCTTACAGCAGGACCAGTACATTGGTGCCTCGATTCCATGCAGCATAATTTGTACACGTTAATGCATTTTGTCTTAAATGCAAACTGAAAGAGTTGTATGTACATATATTATAGTATATTTATTTATTATCATAAATCGAGTTAAAGTACTTGTCTGGTTAGTTTTGTTACTTATTTCAGCTCTTACCGAAAAATGTCCAAGCACAAAATAAATGCTACTAATGTCGCAATTGCCCGACTGAGTGCCAACCCACGGAAACAGCATAAATGTCACATGACAGCACTTTAAACCAGCTTGAATCTAAATCGTTTTAAATTTTAAGCTGGTACAGAGTAAAGGACAGTTAACACGGCAGCTGTCTAAATCCGAAATGTGTCAGTTCGCACTGGCTGACTTAAGCCGGTTTAGGATGGCCGCTTCAAACTTATCCTATCCGTTATTGTGACGTCTTTTGCGTGCGGGACATTTAAGCCGGCTTTGTTCACACAGGCATTTTAAGCGTTTTTCAAGGTTTAACCCGGCTCCAAAATGGTAGCTTGTGTGGAATATAGACCAGTTCACACGACAACATTTCAAACCGACTTAAACCTATACCGGTTTAAATTCTAAACCGGTTCAGAAAAAGGTCCGTTCACACGACAACTGTCCCGCAGTACTTCTTGTAATTTCACTCATGTCACAGCCTGCCAAAACTGCCAGTCCATATTGGTGGAAAAACCTATTCTGGGTGTTGACCAGTGAAAGCCAACAGCAACAACAAAACACGGCATTCAGCATGTCGGAACATCCTTCTGCACATGGCCGAGGGATGTTCCGACATGCACTCTAAAATATAAATGATTCATCTTCCTACGTGGAAAAAATGGCCTCTAAGGTATACCCTGTTCATTTTGTTATGCACTCCTTTTATTGGCTAATCTGTGGCAATCGTCGACCCAATTATTGGCGGAAATGAATGCGCGATGGCCTGGTATGGCATACGAGAGTTGTCTTAGTTTCGACCACTATATAAACTCTAGAGGAATATTATTGGTAACAGCGTGACAAAACTGCCAATCCAAAGTGGTGGAACAAAAAATTCTGGGTGTTGACCAGTGACAGCCAACAACGAGACAGGGCATTCAGCATGTCGGAACATCCTTCGACACTTTTCGTAGGCCCTTTACGGTATTATTTACGGTACGGAAATGAGTGGGGGATGTTCTGACATGGACATTCAGCATTCTAAAAAGGAATCGATTCTACTTCCTACATCGAGACATTAATTCTAAGATACACCCGTGTCATCCTGTTTTGCACTTCTTTTATTTGCTGGCCTGTGCTAAAGTGCTATACCATGCCCCAAATATTGATGGAAATGAATGCGCAATGGACTGGCATAGCGAACGAAGGTTGTCTGAGTCTCGTCCACTATAGAAACTTTCGCTAAATACGCCACTGTAGAAGACGAACGTAACGAGTTGAGAATCGGGATATTGGCTTTGTCATATCGGAACATCCTTAGACACTATTCGTACCGGTACAGTTATCTCGAAGGTGAATGGAAGCAATAACATTACACGAAACGTGTATTGTTAACCGCCGGATGTTTTGTGTGCATGCGCGGAAATAATTCCCCCATTTGATTGTTCCGATCGTATCCGCGATGTGATTGGTCAGAAAGGCGTCACGTGATCAACAAAAATGCAGTTTACACAC
>JAQQZZ010138856.1:0-27589 GCA_030265115.1 Mopalia vespertina | reverse complement strand
GTAATAATGGCCATTTCGTTTAACGGAATTTAGTGAAATGCAATACCATCCGTTGTCTTAACAAGAGGAAGCTACATTTTGAAGCTTCCTCTAAGTTTGAAGTTAATCGGTGAATTTGTTTTCAAGCTAGCGTGTTCACAAACATTTGTGACGGACGGACGCCGAGTAACATTTCTAAGTCCCCCCCCCCCCTACTATAGTAGTGCTGGACAAAAATGAATAATGCTCCCGAATCGTGTTTATTTTAACAAAAAGAAAAAGAAAAATGTCAAAATTAATATATATATTTTAATGCAGAGAAAGAAAATTTTGCTATATTTTCTAAAATGTAGAGAGAGAGAGAATTTTCCTTTACTTCATAGTTTTTTGTTATGCTACCACTTTATATATTCAGTTAAGGAATTATAGCAATAGATTTATTTTCTAGTCCTTTAATTTTTAATTATGGCACATGTGAAATATCAAATTATGTAACATTGTGATTTTACATAATTGTGACTCACACAATATAAGCTATTCCGCGAAGCTTATTAAAATCATACGATATATACTCACAGTCTTTTAAAATAATAGCATAAGTCCGGACCTGCCTACCCTAGAAGAAGTGTAAAGTGTAAAAACATTCCTTTTTATGAGTATTTTCTTACCATTATGTGTATTTTTGTGATAAAACATAGCATAGAAGTTTACTTTCTGTGAGTATTTTAATGTCCTATTGGTGTATACAACAAACATTATGTGTACGAAATACCCAAGAAAACACCGGGTAGGCAGGTCTGTAGGTCTACAAAATATGAAACAATCATCGATAAATATATTTTGAATAAATGAAGAGAGAAAATTTTGCTTGCCTCCACCGGGATTCGAACATCGATAAATATACACATTCCTCTATTTTACGACGTAGGCTTATATTATATAACACAATACATTTCTACTTTAATTAAACAGATGTATCAGATATCAGGGTAAATAAGTATGTTTAATTATTTACGTTTAAAAATAGTTATAATTTTACGTTGACCTGAAGTATTGGACATAGTGAAATCATTTTTGTGTCGTTTAGAAAATGAATATTAATAAGTTGTCCGATATCTTGGGAAAATACACTTACTGAGTTTCATTCAGAAAATTTTGCAGGTTGAAACCAGTCCGTGAATCTAACTAAAATAGATGCGAATACGTATCTTATAGACCTGTATTATATACAGTCAATAAAGATAGGACGTCCAGCCGTACGAAACCTTTAGGAATAGGGCCTGCCTCTGAATAAAAAATAATATTGAATCTGTATGGCCTCTTACCTCGCCAAAAAAACATACTGTCCTGTTCGTTGAACTCTCAGAGAGGAACGGTTCCCAACTGGTAGAGGCCCAGGCATGTCCAGCCAAATTTCGTTCTCAAATCGGAAAGACAGTTTATATAGATCACAAAAGGGTAGGATTTACTGCTGAGAAATAATTGATTTTGACGTGAAAAGGGACGTCAACTGGTCGTTTTATTTTCGATCTAACCCACAAGTGTTAAGGAAGACGTGGGAATGGTTTAAATCTAGGAAGGCCATACAATTTTTATATATTGGAAGATAAAGTGCAGAATCATGGTATAATGTAAGCTTATTTCTAGAGGTGGGGAATACTAAAGCTGCGAAGCTATAACTAGATCTAACAAAATGAAATCGTAAAATAACGAAGTTGGACACTAAGTTACTTAAGAATGACATAAAATACGATGAGCATAACATAACTTAAGAAACAATAAATTGAACGGTATTTTCAAGGATATCTAAGCCAATGATCCTTTAAAATTGATTTAAAATATCATGCCACAAATAAGATATTTGCGATAATTATTTTCACGATTCGCCAGCCAAATCAATGATTTATTTTGAGAACGCGTCCTTGGTTATGAGCGACAGGAGGTGACAAGTCTCCTCCCATTGAATCAATGCCAGGCGGTACAGACTCGCTTTTAGATGAACTTAAACACATCCCGGTCATCGCCTTCCATTTGGAGAAACAATTTGTCTGTCTGTTGAATTTATAAAACTTGCCACGATTACAAGAAGCAGACAGCTCTACAAAGCCCAGAAGTCGATTGACGAAATATAAGAAACAGACACTGGCCTGTCAGCCAGGAGAGATAGGTTGCGGTTACTGAGCTTAAATATATAGGCTATCTTTTTGTACAGTTCGGCCTCCGGGTATTAGAATATATGTTGAAAAAGTAGCTCCCTATAAATAAATACAAACAAGGTGCCGAAATATACTAACTAAGAGTTCCTAAGAGATTCAGTCGTCTTATATCTAAGACGTGGATGACAAACTTATATCTTTGAACGCGTATTATATTTTTCTAAAAGAGCGCTGGTTAACAATGTGCTGTTTTTCAAAAAGATTACATTTAGCGCTGTGATTTAACTTGTTGAGAAACGTATTGATAAGAGATAACTATATGGCCCAAGTGTTAATATTCCCAGGTCAATCAAAGAAACAAACAAACTTGACCAATCCCCCCCCCCCCTACCACTGAAATTTTGTACAATAAAAAGCTGATTATAAAAATCAGATTATATTTACATAACACAGACTTACCTTTGACCTAAAACCCTAAAGTATTTTCGAATTTTCTCTACTATATAGCAGCACTCCTTTGGCTAAGTGTAAATCCATATTGCGCAAAACTACCAAGGTTTCAAAGTGACGTTTCTAACCGCAAATTCACAATCAACAGACACTGCGCTCGTATTTATACTTCCACGGAGCAATGGCGGATGTTTTTCGACAATTTATACGTCCTCAGTACAAAGGTGTGAAAATTAGAAAAGCTCGGGGAAATGAGAAGGTGTTAAAGGTTTGTGTCTATGCGCGAACAGGCCGTGATGGTGAAGCGCAATTCCGGGCGACATTCGATGTAGGAAAAGCTGTCAGTGAAGTTGTCATCGCTGCTACAGCGCTCATCACACCGTTGTTACATCATCGCTTAATATTATGTGAAAATGGTAATTTCAACACTCTTATTTCACACTTCGTTTGTGTAGTTACGATGCTATTCGCTTTTAAAATAAGTCTGAATCCGCATACCTCAATAAAAACCCATGTTGTCAGCGGTTTCTTTCGCTACCCTTGTTTCCAAGCATGCATTCAGAAACACTTAGCAACGATCAACACGTGTGAGAAAATATACTATAGACACGTGCGCACGTGAGTGGTGTCGTCTGCTTTCTTAAAGTCGAGAAATAATTCGACTGTGTATTATTTACCCTAGTCGACATCCGAGAGCGGAGCTTTGAATGAGAGGGGATGTGGCCTGGTATTAGAGGGGATATAAACCGTGAACAGGTTAACGTTTGGAGAAACACAAAACGATTGGTTTCAAGGACCAGTGGGGAACGTGCATCAACGGCCTTTCAACGTCTTTGAAGTTATATCAAGTATTGCTTAACTAGATCGCTTATTTAGGTAGTTAACTCGAAGACAAATACACATCTCCGCTGGAGGTGAAGTTGATACCGCAGGTTGTATGCTCTACGCCCGTTACATCTGCTCTACTTGTCAAACACTACAGTCAGTTTCTCTGATCGTGGCACAGCTGAAACGCGGTAGTTATCCGTCGTCAAGGATTCTCAGCTTATTGACATAACGAGATGTCTTCCACAAGATACAACCTCCATTCTGTATGTATCAAAAATTATCTGTCGTATACACAACGAATGGCCAGTCTTCGACACGCAAACGAGCATTCATATCTAGTGGATATTTGCCAACAGAATAAATGTCCTATTTTGTGCCTAAATTAATATTTTTCTATAGGTCTCGCATTGAATTACAGTATTATAACAGACCGATATGTGTAACAATATGAGACAGGAATAAAGTTTACACGTTTCGGTCGTCATGTTGATAAATCTGTATAATAAATAGTATGACAGATCAACGGACCGATGTGTATCTCAGATTGATTTATCTGAAGACCACAACGTGTTAGAGGTACATCGCGTTTGCATGTGATTACTGTGCCTCTGTGTAATATATGTACTTTATTCGCTTGTATAGGAGACACCCTTATAATATAAGTGAGAGTCACTTAAACACTTCATTAAACGCTAAGAATTAACACAGAAACACATGTGACTTTGTTTACTTCAAAATATATATGTTGCAATCAGGTACTTTTGTCTTTCTTACGTCGCTATAACTCGTATCTTATTTACATATTACCAACTCATATGTTAATGCGAGCCATGCTTTATTTTCAGATTTTGTCTCGAAAATCTATATACTTCTTGGGGTTTTGTAACCAAAAGCTTTAAAGGTAGTTTCATGATTTTAAGTTCACCTGTTAAATGCCTTGGTTGTGTTGTATTCCCTCTGGGCCAGGTGGATATATATATATACACGTGAACGATTCTCTTTATCCAAGGATAGGTAGTGGCTAAAACAGGATAATTGAAGTCATGTGTATTTATTAACCCATACTAGATGCTCCAGTCGGATTGAGACCACGTGTATAAAAGAGCTTACCGACAAATGCAAACAAGCTGTAATTAGGGCTCGTTCTTTATCTCCGATCTAGGGCCTTGCGCGAACACTATTTCTGCTATACTGTATACTGTTTGGATTCATAGCCGCGATGAAGACGTGGGGCGCTCTCTCTCTCTAAAGTAAAATAAAGGAGACTGGATAAAGCTTTGTTTCCTTGTTTCTCATATTGACAGGGACTGTATTGCATCCAAGTGATTATTTCCTAACACGATTGTGGGATTTATCGTCAGCTAAACCAAAACGCCTATCATTGGAATAAAATCAAATGCGTTAGTTGATTTGCATTGGCCCGAGCTGGGGCAATCAGGATTTATCTATATATAATTTTGCCCAGCTAAATAACTTTATAATCACCAGCCGGACAAAACGTAACTACGGTAAATGTATGTGTAAACGTTTACCCAGACAGTACCTGCATGGCCGCAAGTCCTTATACACTCTTAGAAATAATGGTCCTTTGAGCGTTCTTTAGAAAAGGGGATGGTTCTATATGGAACCATTACGACAAAAACTGTTCTTTGATATATATAAGAAGAAAGGGAGAATTACTTGGAAAAGTTGCTGTGATGGCTTCCATACAGAACGTGTCACCAAAGCCATGACTGAAGAACCATAAAGGGTTCCATTAGAGCCATATTTTTCTAAGAGTGTACATACAATTTTATTGCCACACACTGAAAGCAAGATTGGATTCTGGTAAAGTCAGTTCTTACAAACTTCAATAAATGGGTTTTTTTTCCCTCCGTATTATACGCTATGGTCCAAGCTTATGATTATAACATCATTTTAGCTTATATATTTCTGTACAATGTTTATCCGTTGACAGCTGTTAAAGAGTTGAAATACTGCTTAATTCATAATTGCTTAATGGAAAACAGAACATTTAAACCACTTTGCGCTTATCATTTTAAAATACAGCAGATTTCCAAAGGCATTTCAAAAAACGCTGTTGTGCTCATATGTTCTTCCTCAGATGCTTGTGTGTCGTTTTGTCTGGCTTTTGCACTTCTTCCAGGCCACACAGCGTGGCGTAAAATAATATCTCCCTACCACATGGTATAGAGACTGCTTAATGTACTGAGAAAACACAGCCACGGACATACTTTTGGTAAGAGTACAAAAATAATTTAAGGTATGAATAGAACACTGAATGGCTATCCAGAGCTGGTATTCTATATATGGTGGATCAACGTCTATAGTTCATGCAAAATGTACACACATGCAAGAGTCAATGTCACAAACCACATGAAACTATCTAAAAAAATTACAAATATGTATGTTATTATTGTTAGAATTTAAATCGGAATGAAAAAAAAAAAAAAAAAAACACGTATAAAGACAATGCTTGAAAACACGTAAAATATTACGAAAAGGTAACAGGCTGTAAGCGATTATAAAATCCACATAAAATGTAATAATCGACAATGTCATACACAGTTCTTATAAAACGTTGCAAATGTATGTCAGAATCCACATAAACCCTTGTAAAAACACTTGACTATATCGGAAACGATACAACCTCGTACAAGATTATAGCTGAAACCTCATAAAACCGTCTACAAGATTGTTTCGGAAACAAGATTATAGGGGAACCCATATAACACATTTACAAGACTATAGCAGAAAACATCGTACAAGATTATATTGGAAACCACATAAAACCTTGTAGAAACTTATAGAAGGAAACCACGTGACACGTTCTACAAGATTATATCGCAAACCACATAAAACATTGTACAAGATTACAGCGGAAATCACATAAAACCTTGTACAAGATTATAGCGGAAACCACATAAAACCGTGTACAAGATTACAGTGGAAACCACATAAAACCTTGTACAAGATTATAGCAGAAACCACATAAAACCTTGTACAAGATTATAGCGAAACCCACATAAAACGTTGTACAATATTATTGCTGTGACCATATAACACGTTGTAAAAGATTATAGCGGAAACCACATAAAATCTTGTACAAGATTATAACGGAAACCACATAAAACCTCGTACAAGATTATAGCGAAAACGACATAACACGTTCTAAAAGATTATAGCGGAAACCACATAAAACCTTGTACAATATTATAGCGGAAACTACATAAAAGCGTGTACACGATTATAGCGGAAAAGACATAAAACCTTGTACAAAATTATAGTGGTAAACACATAAAACAAGATTGTCTCGGAAGCCACATAAGACCTTGTACACGATTATATCGGAAAACATGTAAGATAATATGTTAGAAACCACATTAACCTTCGTAAGATACTATATCAGAAATGTACACATTTTAAGAGACTATCAAGAGCGGCATATTGTTAGGGCGCGATACCGGAAACCACATAGAAGGTTGAAAGGGACAATTTTAATAATATTTTGTCATCGCAAGAGTTAATATCGGAAAACCGTATTGAAAAAGATCTGCAGGAGAAAACTGCATAAAACCAGATAAGAGATTATATGGTAAACCACGCCATAGCTTATCTATGCATTATACAAACCTTATAAAACACATACAAACCCACCTGATAACTCTGGGTGACCACATATTTGTAATCCGTATTCAAAAAACTGTTCTCTGTGATATCATTATTTCTAATAGATTTAAAACAAATATTGCTCTTTTTTTTTTAATATCTCCACATGGCCATATAAAACTATCAGAATGGAATCTACAGCGAGTATCATTGAAAGTGTTTGCTGTTTTGGGAGATTCTAATAGATTAAGTGAATCGAACATTTAATCAGCTATATCTACCTACAGTGTTCTTAAAAAATCATCATTTTCTCTCTGCATTAATTGGTTAGAATCTATTGTACATGCACATATGTTATTTGACAAGCTGTTAAGACAAGACGTTGTTTTATAAGCCGCTGTACCAGCTGTACATACCACCTCTCAAGCGAGTAATCTACGAGCCAGGTTCACGTCACGAGGGTTACTGGTTTCTGTCAAATAACCACAGCATTCTACCTGAGATAGTCTTCAACGTAATCGCACAATGGTGAAGAGGTCTGTCTGCAAGTCTTCAAAAAGCTAAAAACAATTGCTTAACCGATTCGCAGACATGCAGTCAAAACTGTATGCAAAGGGTCCCGTTAATAGAAATGTATAGCAAATTTGAAAACAGTAGAAAAAAAACGTTATCGATATCTTGCTATAAAAAACCTTATGCGCAATCACGAAATCATTTACATTATATTATAAAATCATTGCTAAGTCAGAAAAAGTCATTTGGGGAAAAAAATCGAATTTTACATTGTATTTCTCCATATTTTGTAATTGTTTAATTGTCTACGAGTCAAATTGGACGTCTACGTAACATTGTGTTTCATTACTACTAACTTATTAAGTAATAAATTCGTTAATTATATCATTCTTGTTGCAGAACTGCTAACTTATTTCTAATTTCATACGTAATAAATCCGTTAATTATATCATTCCTTTTGAATTAGTACTAACTTATTTCTAATTTCATAAGTAATAAATCCGTTAACTATATCATTTCTCTTGCATAACTACTAACTTATTTCTAATTCCATACGTAATAAATCCGTTAATTATATCATTCCAGTCTTCCTATCAACAACGGAGGAGGCTTACTATGGCCAGGACAGAATCTTTCTAATTTACGATTGAATCCGACCGTGAATTGTTGGGATGAAGACGTCTCAACAAGAAAACAGCTTGTGACGGGTAGCTGATAAAGCACGGGGTTTCGTGGCGCGGAAGAATGCTTCAGATGATGATTTGCGCTGATTCTTCAGAACGTGGCAAGCATTGGACCGTGTACACACAGAGAGTTTGATTCAAAACAACAGTGACATATGCATTAATTGTTGATGATATGACTGACGACTTAAAGGAAATACGAAAACATATCTGTGACGTATTGGTTTGTGTGCAGAAATCTATATGTTATCGGATTGTATGGTTCTGTATGGACACGCCCCGGCCCTGTCGCTATAGTAGAGAGCTTGCATCGACACGGCCAGTCCATGCAATTGAAAAACCTATTAATTAAAAAACACCCACCAAGTAAAATTAAAGCAGGAAATCGGACTAATGGAGCATTATGAAAAATTATTTTGATAATTCCAATCGCGTCATTTTATTTAATTACGCTACGTGGCACTTATGTTAATAGTTGACATCATAGTACGGTTGTTTTCTTGGCGGCATGCAGCCAAATACATCTACACAGCAAAAATGACAACAACATCACTGTCTCGAAATTTTGGCAAGCGATGTAATTTTATCATTGAAAAAGTGCCCTGTATCGTCAAAACAGTCGTGATGGTGGTGCTGTTCGATGATGTCACACATTGTCCTGTGTCCGACTATTTGTACTAAAAAAACACCATAAACCGCGACATTATGACGCCAGAGGGCCGCCTTTAATGACTTGGATCATTTTTGACATTTCGTGTCTCTCCAAAGAAGAAAAGGAAAAATACTTGGAACAGTTGCTGTGAGGGTTCCATACAGAACCAAAAAGACCCACGACGGAAGGGGAAAATCCAATCCACTCAAAGTTTATTATGTGTATAATATGTGATGATTGTGCACCTATCCGTTCGTCATGTTAAAATACGCAGACGGTAAATTTCGGTTCGTCGGCGGAAATCTTCGGCTTTTACAAATCAGATTTGAGAAGCCGCTCTGTGATTGGTTAAATTAAAAAACCAATCCACATTGTAAGTAGGGCGATTGTGTTAGATCTCAATATAGCGACAAACAAAACACGGGGAACGTTTTTTAGATCTGATTTTAATTAGATTGCAAGTGAAATAACCCTAAGTACAGCGTTACATCCTAATCAATCAAACAAACTCATCACTCAATTCTAATCAGAAGACTTTGGTAAAGAGTTTATAACACTGATCAATATACTTTTAAAGAAGCTATCCCGGAAAAATCGGAAAGATGACATACAACTAAATAAATCTATACAACAGTCTGATGTTCAACTTCCAACCACGACATGTTAGTGAGCTCATTGCAATAATAGTGACGTCATGTTTTGTTATACTTTATCCGCCTTCACCTTAGTGTGACAAACTTTATTTAGTTAGAATGTGTCTGCGAGGTCACTTCATGACATTATACTATAACTGACACCGGGCCATCAGTTCTACCTTATATCTAAGCGTCATCTGTACACATATAAATTCAAGAATTATGCATGCTTAATATTTACGTAAGTTAATAACACGGTGGTTCATCAATATATCTGACATTCCCCATGTTATGTCATAGTATTACGTCATGTGATTGTCCTGTATTCCTGCATTGTCTTTGTGTGTTGTTGCCAGTGGAGTCGAGGGTGATTCCTTCACCCTTTGGGGTGCCGGCCGTCATAGAGTGAAATGACCGTAGGTACGGTGTTAAACCCCACTCAAACAAACAGAGAGACAGACATCAAAAGTGTGCATGCTTTCTTAAAGTTTTTCGTAGATTTGTGAAGGTGCCAAGACCTTCAATCATTTCCGTCGGATATTATTATATTCTGTATGCTTGATAAACATCAAAACTGTTGGATGCGGTGTCTATACAGAGTAATATATCGTGTGTACCTGTTCCGCGGAATGGGCTCAAACTGATGCAGCGTGGGATTGTTTTCTGTATGAATGTGACGAGGAAATCCCTTCTCTGCCGTGATTTCGATCATCGAATCAAAGATGTCTCCTTCTTCTGTCCAAATGTTGTCTCTGTAGGCCCTGTAGGTATGTACTCGGTGCACGTTATTTTTTGCTCATATTAACGCAATAAGCATCGTTTAATGGCACATTTAAGGCATTTTGATGAGTTATACTGATCCCCGGTAGTCATGTAGGCCCCAGGCTCTGACATATGTCCCCATGACTGCTGGGGCCCTGTATTCGGTATATACCTCATCAGAAGGCAAAATATTACCGTATCCTAGAAAATCTCAAGTTTGTATTCCCGTAGACTAATATCTTAAATAATTTGAGTTTATTATATATTTTTTCTTTAGTCGCATATTACTTTTATTAGGTACGATAGATAAACGTCATAATTGCTTCATTCGGTTTCCGTGACAGTGAAATATCGTTCGGTGGAATATGTACAGTAGATGTGATGAACCAGTGAATGCTAAAACTGATACAGCTTGGAATTCTTTGCTGTCAGAAGGTGGGAATTCAGATGTTATCGCTGACTTCTAATCTGGAGAGTTTGGGGTGTAGTTTACTGGGAGAATTCACTCTGCATCGTTCTGGACTCCAGATCTGATCTTTAGAGGCTTATATATTTATGGAAAGACTGCCAATAGAGGCTGAGTGATTACGTCTGAAGGAGAGAACATCGACTGCCTTCTCACAACTTGCGTAAACTTGTAACGCCTGCTTGGGATTATTATGAAAACTATTTACATTAGACGAAGGCAGGACGGTCAACATTTGTGAGATTTAGGCGTTGGATTACAGAGAGTATGGTTGAGGGGGCTGCCAGCCAGGGACACACTGTGGCCCCAGGGTCAGCCAGGATAATTAAATCGGGCCGCCCCAGCCAGGAGACGTATCTCATTTCCCCTATCTCATTCTAGATATTTACTTCGTCAGATATCAGAGTTATACATAGTCGGGTAATTGAATTTTGATGACTATACCAGCTGTTTTAGCCTTTCTTTGAAAAAATCCTTCCTTTGGATCAAACCATTTCCTCGACACCAATTTCTAATGTTAGGGTTTCCCAGTGGTAAATTATATCTACCATACATTCTTCTCCCTCTAGATTTTATACCCTCGATCCACCCATTCCACGTGAACACGTGCGAGTAACTATTCTATAAACTGAATGGCAAGGTCGGAAATCGCGGTACCAAGGCCATAAATCATGTCTAAGCGCGATATGGCTGCGAACACGCGAGATGCTTTCCGGTCGAATTGGAAGCATTCAAGTCCTCCTCTAACACATGGAATAAACTGTTTTATCGCTCTTTTACACGCTGCATGTTGTCACTTGGTAGAGATGGACGATTAGAGGGTCCCGGCGAGTTACATTGAGGATTCCTGCATGGCCCCAAGCTGGAGGCTATCAACTTCTTCAACAAAGCAAAACAACAAAATAAAGATCATTTTAGTTTTCACACAAGGCCACGTCGCATTCAGTCGATTTATAACGAAACGCCTCCTTCAGTCATTGTCAACACCTTTTATTAAAATAAATATCCCCATACGTATTAAGCAAGGAATCATTCCTGACTTGTCAGTGACTGGATGTTTAACGGCTTGTAGTTGAAGTGGCCTATTGGCCTGTTAACTAGAATAGCTTGTAGCGTCATGGTGTTACCCACAGCGGGAAGGGACCTTGTAGGCAGAGAAACTTAAAGCAATCTGTCGTCGAAGTGAGTTGCCACTTATCAGCACTAAGGCTAATTTTTTCGTCATTATCTCGCCCTGCATAGTGAGGTCTTTTTGGGCAAGGAGATCCACAGTCGATTCATAAACACCGCTCTTTTACAGACAGATTCTTGTAAAAATGTTATTGAACGCTACACATAGAGAAGAGACAGTGGTTGATTTAAAAAGCACCATCAATTAACAGCAAAGCATGTATCCTATGCCGCGCTCTTTAACATGGGGGTAAGCAGTTGGATTTAGGGTTCAATGGTTTTCAATTGAGTCATTGACAGACTCCAGGCCCCATCGAGTAACACTGCCCAGGAGTAGCTTTCTATCGGACCATAAACACCTTCCACAAGGAAACAGTATCAACACATGATCCCAACAGTAACTATGCCAGTTTCTTAATAAGCCCGACATATTAATGTTAACAGATTTCCCTGGAATAATACATTATTAATATGACTGTATAACAAACAAATATCTTTATTCAAAACACAAAATTACTTTCTTAAAGCAACGATATATGGTAAATCCGTATTTGTGGAATGGAAACATTAATAAGTATTTACAATGTCAGAAAGTCTGTCTATTCTTTAAGGTCCACGCCGATTTAATAATATAACCCACACATACACTTTATGGAGTTCAGGTTTATTTTGTTCTGAAAACTGGTCAAGACGTTAACACTTAATTGTTCGTTTCGTTGTGAATATTTAGCGACAAGATGGATTGATGACAACAATTATCAATATCTGTGCTTTAGAAACGGGAAACTGTTCAACAAGATGTTTCTGTTTGTTTTGCTTTATTATTGTTGACGTTTAATGCAATGGCCCTGTATAAATACACAAAGCGCAAAATAGTAAAGAATGCATTGTTTAGCTGCACAAAATGGCGTCATGCGATGGGTTCTGAACAGGTTTTGCCATTGACAATATTATATAGAGGCAAAAATTAAACTCGGTGCATTATCACGTAGTTTCGTTCCTGAAGCTTTGTATATTTTTGTGTGATTTTCTAATAGTCAGTATTTAGAAGCAGTCTAGAGGATAGGATAACAAACGTGTTGAATCCACTTGTTTCTATACATTGTGCGCGAAATTCCAGGTAGATGTATTGTCTACTTCATCATGACATGTCTTATTATTGGTAAACGTTAACTGTCGTCAATATACACATTAAAACACTGATTGTATTTTTTATTCGTTGTTTTTTTAGCTTAACACATTATAACTCATAGCAAACTCAAGTAAAAAAAAATCATACAAACAGATAAATTTGTTCCTAATACGGTCTAGTTTTTAAATGTCAATAAGACAAGCGTACATTTATAATAGCCACTTTTTAAAGATCGAGCACAATTTGTCTGCATAAATGCGTGTACATGTTTGTAAGTGTGTGTGCAGGTGTGTGCAGGTGTTTTTGGTAAATTGTGGTAATGATCACTTTGTAGAGAACATTCTAAAATAAAATCAATATGTCGAGACATTGACTCTAAGATACACCTGGGCCATCTTGTATTGCACTTCTCTTATTTACTGGTCTGTGGCATACGTCGTCCCAAATATTGGCGGAAATTAATGCGCGATGGCCTGGCATTGTCTTAGTCTCGTCCACTATAGAAACTCTCGCGAGAATACGATTGTGTAGAGAACACACTTATATACCACGCTGCTCGTTATTATGTTCCACATAGACATAGAAACGGACGGTGATTACAGTGAAGAACAATTTAAGTTAGTTTTACTCATGGTTTTGTGAGTAAAAATAATCACAGATGCCATGTGCGTTGTTTGTATTTTTATAGTAAGATGTAGAAATAACATTTTTCTGAAGAACACAATAATATTTCGTTGGGTGTGTTTGTGCGCAAGTTTTGTTCTGATGTGTGAAGTACTTTAGATTGCAACACAAAGTCAACTTTTTTCTTCTAAATTTTCTATACTAGCATATTAATTCCTGGAGAACACAATGATATAACACAGTAATGTATACCCCAATAATATGCCATTTGGTTTGTTGTTTGTTTACACTCAGATTTTGAAATGACTTTTTTCTGTTGGATATATTATATATATACTGTTCATGTTTCAGTTTAGCCCAGCTAATCTACAGAAATCTATGACATAGTATTGTTTTATTTCATATGTCGTTTTCTAGCCTATTAATTTGCAACATTTTCACTCTCTCCAGGGGCCAGTTGCTCAAAAGGCTAGCACCAGATTAAATCGCTAATAGCAGATAAGAGATAGCGTGACCTCATAAAATAGCGGATTAAATTAAATAGCGCTTTGAGCAACCGGCCCCAGAACATTAAATAAAAGCTATGTATATATTGAACAAACGCTTTATTTACAACGGACGACTCATATTGCCAGTGGACGACGAAGAAATATTTTTTTGCTAACCTATACAAAAATCGAGACGTTCCAGATGGCACAGTATTATGAAATTTTGTTTGTAATCTTATTTCGGGTTTTTAAAATAGCAATTGTGATTTCACCGTTGAATAGCAATCATTTGCTATCCGCATGACAAATGGTCCGTTTAGAAAACAGTTCCTCGCTTCATTAACTGATGACATTTAATTATTTTAATACCGCTCTGTATCTTAATACATCAAATATTCTTTAACTGGGTGATGCGTGACAAAGGACATGTCAAAGTTACGATTATAAAGTTACCAATGATGATTGGGTGAAACATTATGGTTTGTAAAACAAAACAAAAACTTCAGTGCAATATTTTCAAGGAAATGAAACTAATCTCATGAAAATCTCGACCACCTAATAAGTTTTAACACACATCGTATAAGCAAAAATATACGGTTCAATTGGGTTTTGATTAAATTTGATTGACAGATTCCACCTATGTAATGATTCTTGCTAACTGTTTTTAATTTTCATTTTTCTTCTTCTAGATATATACAAACTTTTGAGTTGTTCTGACTCAAATGGGTTAAATAACTATATAAACTTCCAAGCTAAGGACACGGTTCTGTAGTTTTCCAAAATTCTATTTGACAACTTAATTCCTCGCTTTAATGCTACTTTCCTCTGTCCAGGTCCATGTGATGTATTATTTCCAAAAATGTTGGTGTTTTATTTTTTGCTTTTATTTAGAACGCGTGCGGATTTTGCGTAGATGGGCTCAGCAGAAAGTATAGCGCTCATATAACACATACTCGATCGAAAACAAAAGAAAAATTAGTAAAATAAATCTAAATTTGGTATCAAAATGGATTTGTCGCTATCTCATGCGTGCTATATTAAACACAGGATCTGAGATGGGAAAGCAAAAGTACTCTGCACTTCTCCACTTCAAACGGCTAAACATATTTATCCAGTGTATGGCATCCCCAATTCCCAGGTGTCAAGTATACAAACTACATCAAGTTTGCTAACCATCCCACCCTCTTTTCACACTTAACATCACATCTGTATCAACGAGTGTTTAATCCATTACTGTGGCATAAGAATCAAAGACTTTTACTTCCGATTGTAGGAAATACGTATTTGGCTAACGTCAAAGGATCTCCGCCATGCGACTGTCGCCGCCACTCGACCGGGAAGGAGAATAAGCTATTGGTAGCACTAAGTGCACACGATGGCGGCAAACGCATCACGGAAAATTACAATCGAAAGAAAAAGTGTTCGATTTGGTGACTATAAGTAATGGTTTTCAAGTTCGTATATACGGAAAGCGAATTTTAGTGTTAAAGATGGTGGGATGTTTAGAAAACTTTATTTAGTTGGCATGGGTTACATTCGGATGTTGAAAAGGTGATAGTTGAGGGTGATAGATTCAGCCGTATTTTTTTAAAAGCCGTATTATTGAGAAAGTCGCAGAGTACTTTCGTTTTCCCTTTTCAGAACCTTGTTTTGTATAGTATACACGAGATAGGGATAAATCAACTAGGTCAAAATAAAATTTTGATTTCTTCACTTAATTTGATATGGCTTCATTGGCTATATATACGTGTCACACAAACACATAATAAATGTTGAGAAAAAAAATAGTTCTTTTAAAAAGCAGATTTTATCAGACACTGACGGGCCAGCGTAGAGTGATATAGGAGAAACAGCAGAACATTTTAACAATATAATCAAAACCAACAATTTATTTCGACCAATCCAAAAATATCCTATACATTAATTTCTCGAAAACCCACCAACAACATAGAACTTGTGTCACGTAGGTGTGCTAGAAAACTTAATTATGATCCTAACACTGGGGTGTGCACTCAAATTTTATTTAAGTAATCCGGAGATGGATTTGTCTTCCTTTGGAAGTGTTTTCGGAGAGGAAAAGCACATTGGTAAAGTATCATCTAATCTTAACGGCCATTTATTTGGCAAAACAGCTTTTTTAACATTTCTCTATAATACATTACATATAGCATTACATTTAATGACACAAAAGATGAGTGTTTATGTCTAAATTAACTGATCTAAATGAGTTTATATGGCAAACATGGGTGATAAGAATGACATACCTATAGTAATAAAGCTTGAATTCAAATAATAAAAACGCCAACATTAAAAAATTAAATAATTTAAACTCTACTTTAACAGAAATGTAAAACGTAAAGTGTAGATCATATTTTATTGCCATGAATCCCTAGTGAATCAACTCAGCAGTGAGAATCTGAAAATATTTGATACCATAGAGTATGGTGACAACTAAACAAATGCCAGTGATCCGCAATTCATGTTGACTGTATATTAACAAGTTAGGCATGTTGAGAATGGTGACAACTACAAAAAATGAGGAACAATTCATGTTGACTAAACTAAATTAAACAAAAAAATATAGTCAATGTTTATCTTTTTTTAACTTGGTCACCTATAGCTTGGACATACCCCTTCGATACATTATAAAGGAAGTCACTAAAGATAACGGAACGTAATGTTTGGAAAAAGGAAATAAAGTCATTAACAGAATTTTCCCAAACGATAGAGGTTCAATTTTGATTGATGCTTAACACCCAGTTAAAACTTAATTAGACTACATAGGTGGTTATTATGTGAATGCTATGGAGTGCCCATGTGCTAAATCAACGGCCAGTTTTATTGTGATATAATATTTAGTTTAAAATATGATGTCCTACATTTATTAAAATTTCAAATAACGTTGTGTATATACAATGTTGATGTTTTGCATGGCTGATTTAGGCGGAACAGAATACTGTAGACAATGCTTGGGTTTGTGAAAGGTCCGATACGCTGTTGAAAGATCCGTGACAGTTTTAACGGTTGATGAGGAAAGGATTCAGTCCGCCGTCATCCCTTGTCGAGTTTCTACTGTTAAGTTTTTTCTCCATTTTGCTATACATCTGTAAGCTATGAGAAATAAATAATTTACATATTTCTTCTATTTCATTGGGTGTATGTACGTGCCGTCTGGCTTGACAAACGAATGACATATTATTGGAGATATGATCTTTAGACTCGGAGACTTTTCTTGGTCAAAGTGTTCGTTCTAGAGGATTTAAGTTTCACACAGCTCTGATTTATGTCAAGTCGCAGAAAATGGCGTCAAGGTTGTGGATTATTTGGATTAAATGAAGTAACACTTTGGTAGATGTACCCGCCTAAACAGCCGGTATTTCACTTACAGCTGAAGCAGCGTCAACCGTGACATCCAAGAAACGCTTGAAATAGATTCGTGGTCAGTTTTGACGGGGAGTCTGTGACACAACAGGCGAGTGATTAATGGATGTGCCAGGGAGACGCAACAGGTCCAACTTTATTCGCAACAATTTGCTTATATTTTATCATTTGAATAAATGGAACCAATACCGGATATATTCAGACTTTTTTCATTATTACATATATTTATGTCCAAATAGTTAACCAGTATGGTTGCTGTAAGCTTGCCTCCCCTCTCTTATTAATGCCTTTCAAAAGTTTAATAAAAATAAAATTGTAGCCAAATTGAATTCAGATGGTGTGAGGTGTTTAAAGTGTATACGATATACATATAGACAAAGTGAAATAAACTTATCGTATTATTTAGAATCAGAGGAGGAATAACTTAATCCAGGCTCTCATTCTGGCATATCTCATAGCTTTCCAGTACACTACTTGCGTGTAAATATATATACGCGAAGTAGACTTTGGTTTGTTTATGTTCACTGGGTTGTGGGACGGGCTAACTGGTATGTTGGAACCAATAAGAAAGTGAGTGTGATCATTAACTCTGGAGTTAGTATCAGAGATGCTGTTGAGCATATTTGTCCGGCGCTGGGAGGGCGATGGTGAACTGTAGGGGAGCCCTTATCAAGCTGAGTAGTTGATTAGATGGTTACAGTCGTGGAAAGAAGTAAACCTCCTGATGTCTGCGAGATCTAATGCCTTCCGCATAGATTCACTCATGTCGGGCCCACTAGCCGACGCCGCTACCCTCACCAGTCTGGGTTACCCTACCTACCCATCACAGCGTGCCACCGATTGCTTCTTTGACTGGGGACAGGGATCTACATATACCTCAGGCATCAAGAACATGGAAGGTAAGTGACCCCCAGGTGTGCTGCTAATGTGTCAACTGATACGGGACACGCGTAAAAGTCACATAAAATTACCCCTTGCGGGACCCAGTTGGCACATTCCCAAACTCGTAGAAAGCTAAATATGTTTGACGTAATAATATAAGTAGTATACGGTCGGCGTTTTGTTTAAGCTTTAGATGAATTTGCTATTTAAGAGCCATGTTAGCGTCCAAAGAATTGAAATAAGTTACAAAGAGATAATAAATTAATGTTGTAGGAAGCCTT
This sequence comes from Mopalia vespertina, assembly GCA_030265115.1. Classification (NCBI taxonomy): domain Eukaryota; kingdom Metazoa; phylum Mollusca; class Polyplacophora; order Chitonida; family Mopaliidae; genus Mopalia; species Mopalia vespertina. The sequence goes on along the minus strand of JAQQZZ010138856.1, from coordinate 8,898 downwards.
TTTATTTTGATTTGATACATATATAGCTATATAGTAAGAAAATGTGTTCATTATTTCAAAATTTAACGATAATTAACCGAAAACCAATTCGTCCTCACAATAAATGTCCAGATATATAAAAAGTCTGCTGTCTTTTCTTAGCTCTATTAATGACATTTCTGTTTTCTTCTTTTCAGCCTGTTTGTTAAATAACACAAGCGGCAGATCTTATTTTGATGTATCGCGATACGACCCACTTAGTCAAACCCAGAGCAGTTCTAGCTCTAACAGAAACAGTTTTGAAGGAGACAACGTCAAAAACGAACCTGAAAACGGACCAGCAATGAGTCCTGGAAATTGCGAAAGTCCGGAAAGTTTTCTCAAAAACAATAAAAGTGATGGAGAAAAAAAACCGTTGTACCCGAAATTAATGAGTGTAAATGCTCACTTAGAAATGAAAGCACTATGGGAAGAGTTCGATCAGCTGGGAACAGAAATGATCGTCACCAAAGCGGGAAGGTAAGTTATATTCAATAAGGGTCTAGTTATTGAGATTAACATTAAAAAGGCAAGTCTTTAGTATAATGTAGGTCATTGTTATTTACAGTTAAGCAACAAACTCTTTATTATCTGAACTATATAAGGTACTTTTTCGAATTTCGTTAGCGGCAATAGTACTTTGAATATTTTAATCGTCTTATAAGAATATGTCATTATATATAGTTGACTCGAACACATAGCATATGTATGACTCTACTGACATATAAACTGTACGTTTTAAAGGATTTGTTATTTGATTTGAATTAATATACAAATAAATAAATAAAGCTTGGAAATTTTTTAAAAACTAAATTTTGCTTATAAAATTTTAGATATGCTAGAACGGTTATCTAAATGACATACTCGAGGTGAAAACCTTTTTTTGTAAAGAAAATAATTTGGAATTAAAACGAGAAAGTCAATTGTCCAAAAAGCTACCAGAATTTTACCTTTGGTCTTAATACATATTGGCAATAGGAATTGCTTAGATATTTCAAGTAGAACTGATTCACATCAGTGTTTCTTTAAGTCACGTTTATCGGCTTCACAGAACACTACAAATGATAATAGCTACAGTAAAAAAACATGAGAGTTAGAGAAAGAGAGCGATCTGTGCTGTTATAATTCTGGGACAAGAAAGTGAATTGGAATGTCAGTTTGTCAATTTGCATAACCAGGTAAATTATATATTGAGCAAGGTGTGCTTTTTTACCTTTGTTAATTTACTATCTGACAGAGGGAGAGGTGGATTTTAAAATAGGAAATAAATACGTCGTTGGTGAATAGAGTTTATTGGTCCAGCTTTGTTGTGTAAATTATAATAACACAAATAGTAATGACCACAATGCTGCGGAATAGTGGTCATTTATGGGAATTTTACTCAAAATGAAATTCCCATAATAACGCAAACAGCCTTTTATAAGGCAGAAACATTTCATTGTCTTCTAGCAATTTAAATTGGTGAGGGCGAAATATTAGAATGGTTTGCTCAACAATAATGGGATTAAATACTTCAAAGTCTCTCGAATCTTCAAGAGCTCAATATAGCACTATTCAATTCGCAATTTATTTACGATTGAATCGCGTTAACCATAGGAAATAAGCAAATAAACTTTTATCTCGATGGTATTTACCTGTAAACAGCAGATAGACCCACGAACCTATTTCAATTAAATCTTATAGATTTTATTATATTTTCGATTAATCCTAACTTTGGCCTTTGATAACGACATGAAATTATCCATAGTGTTTGTTTACAACATTCATTCGTGTTTAAATCTAATTTAGATTAAGATGGAGTTCAGTTCGTCATTCGGATTTTAATTTGTCTGTTTATGCCCTTTTTAAAAATGCTGTTCAATCAGATGCCACTTAGCAGCCCTGTGTCGATATACCGCATAGGATAAATTTCGGCCCATTCAATCTGAAGCTCATGTAGCTCATTGGGTAGATTAAATGATGTATCTTTAGAGTTTGAGACCCGGTGGAGGAGTGTAAATCTGTCCTCCTTTACATTTATAAAATATATATTACCTTAAATCCATGTGCTGTATTGTGTGTTCAAATTGTTTTGTTAAAACATTTGTTTTAACTGGTATATTTGAAGTAGTACAATATTATTTCCACTAAACATGTCTTTTGAATAAGTGAAATGATTAAACAAGATTACAGTTTTTAACACAGTTGTAAACCAAACCATAAACTAGTTTTAATACATGTATTGAACGCATTGCAACACAATTTATCTGGAATTAAAACTCAATATTATAACCAAACTATCACAAGTTTCCTTTCTAACGTCAGAACGAATTTGTTGTAGTATTTATGTATTAACGTAAGCCAAATTTTTAACATTGTGTTTATTTGAGTTGAAATAATAAATATCTCCACTGTCTTGACAATTTTTGTGTGTCTTTTAGCCGATCGCAGAATGCCATAAAGGCCTAATGTATGTTGTTTAATCCCTAAACAGTTCAACTTAATCCATAGTTGGATTTTAAGCAAGGACATAATGCAAATGTATAGTTTTTTTAAATACAAAGTTGATTGCCCAGTTGTTTGTATTAAAACTTACATATTATTATATTACATGACATTGCTTCTTTGGGGCATAACATAGCACGCAAGTGTATTTTACTTATATGACGCCCGCTCTTTCACTTCTCTCTCTATCTTACTCAAATGGGATGGAAAATTGACCAAAAAAAAACGAATTTTCTTGGGGTATAGGTGCAAGTCACCTGTTTATGCCTTCTTTGATATATATATTTTCCATCTATATCTAAAGCTGAATAAATTTTAAAAAAAATAAACATTAAAACACCACGGAATGGCCGGATTCACCTTGTGTCACTCGGCATATTGTTCCTGAGGTCAACTGAGGTCTCGGGCCTGAACGCTGTACATCGAAGGAGGACCAGACGTACGGCACGCTAACCGCTGCACCACTGGTGCGGGCTCTATACATACATAAATAAATACCTTAGCATGATAATAGTAATAGCAATATATATAATAATACTATAGTACTATTAATAATAATTTTAATAATAATAATAATTTTAATAGTTAAATTATAAAGTTATACATATTATCATTTTCTTGGCTTATTCTAGAAAGTGATTAGAACGAAAATATGTAGATCTGTAAATTATAGATTTGAAAACATTTGAATACCGTGTTAATGGAATTAGTATTGCAAAACAAAACAAAAACATGTACAACTTTTGTTTTTATATAAATTTGAATTAAAGAAAATAAAGTTTCCTGATAAGGAAAATTAACTAAGTGAAATACACATTTTGTTTTTATATAAATTTGAAATAAAGAAAATAAAGTTTCCTTATAAGGAAAATTAACTAAGTGAAATACTTTGAGATTCGGTACTGGATCAACGGGGTCCTGGTCGTGTTTGGCAGAATTCGGTATTATGTCATATTAGTCCGCTTATATCACTACTGCTTCCTGGACTGATGTGTGTTCAGTTCTTTGTATCACAGAAAAGAAACAACGACCATGAAATCAAATGGAAAGCAATGGGTGGTACACAAAACCATCTATGTTTGAAAACCATAATATAACTTACATGGAATCGTCACTATATCAAATAAATTCATACGACTGTTATTATTTCAATAAACCGATGCCAGCTTGCATACTTGACAAATATTGTTACGTCTAATATCAGATAGTAAGTGTAATATTTAACAACAAACACACATTTCTAATAGCGGGTGGTTGGAGGGGAGCTTCTTGTTGCCCTGGGGCTTTCTGAGCTAAAGAGGAACAGGAAGCCGATATGTTTGCGATGTCTTTGTATTGTCCTGTGAATGTCCTGTATTTATCCTATGATGTTTTTGTTTGTTGTCAGTGGCGTGGGGGGTGATTTCCATCCCCCATTGGGCTGGCACGCCGTCATGTGAGTGAAATAACCTTAACGTTAAACCCCCAATCAAACAAACAAACAAATTTCTAATATGTACATGTATATGCCCAGCCACAATGCCGACTATTAATCCATTAATATATGCCTATGTGAATTTATGAATGAGAACGGATACATTCAAGCTGCGAACATGTATCCTGTGTTCGTGTCCTAAAGACAGATATATACACTTACCATGGCACGGAAGGTTTTAACTTCTTCCAAGTTAAGTACTTTCATTCTGGTAGGTCTGCCTTATAATTGGACATTTAAAAAGCATCCTCTGATACACAACCGAGTTAATAGGTAGTAACGAGTACAGTGAAACGCACACGAAGGACTAGTCGAAATGCTAGACTAAGAAGCTGTCATGTTTTGCGAATCAACAATGCTGAGAATGTGGTTCCTTGTAAAGCGGATAAATATCATTGCGTCATTTGTAACTAGTTTCTGGACAACAATTGCCTCTAAAACCTGTAAAATAAAAAGCACTAAGAGGACCAGAAGCGAGAAATGTTGCACTTCTGTCGTTCAAAATATCAAGAGAATTCGCCTAGAGAGCCTTGTCGCAGCGAATTTCCTTACTGTGTTTTGAGTTGAGCCAGGAACTCCGCTATCTCTGACATTCGGGACTGTAAGAATAATGGTAGCAAGTGGCACACTGTTTATCTATTTTTCTCACGATCTTCAGATTAAACAAATTGGTGAGCTGTGGTTACAAATCGTAAAACTCTACTGCTAAACAAAACCACTTAAATGATTCTTGTGAAGAAAACTGGGTGAATGAAAATCTAGACCGCCAATGTATCTTTTCGAGGTTTTGAAATAAACCCGTATTTAAAGGGCATGCCAAGATTTTCGTATTAAAAAGTCATTTCAATACAAATCTTTATACCAACCCATAAAAAAGTCCAGATAAGATATATTTGGATATATCCTTGAAAACACAAGCCTATTTCGGACCATCAGAGTAAAAAATTATTTGATATTTTATCTGAAAATAATTCTCAAAATTGTTTACGGTTATGTTGGTATTTTCAAGACCTATTTCGCTGTTTCAAAATGCTGATGGTCATTGGTTAATAAGTAAACTAAAAGGGTGTAAAAAAAACAAACAAACATGTGTAGCCGTATATACGTTGTAATTAACAAGGTCGTTTATCGATCACAACCTAAACAAAGTATGGATACAAATAAAATCAAACATTCCTCTGCATTCCTCTTCATGATTATCAAGTATGATAAATATAAATTGTGTTTGCCTCCACTGGAATTCATGGTCAATATATACATATAGCTCAAAACATTTACAATTATGAGGAGAAAAAAATGTGCATTTAAAGATGTCCTGTATACCTTGAGATTAGACAACGACTCACTTGGCTCTTTACGTTTTAATATTTTTACGCATTGTGAGAAGGTGTATTTCTTTTACATGAACTTAATTTCGCACATTTGATTAATTCCACAGTTTGTAGCAAATAGAAACATATGTGTACAAACGAAGACAGTATGTCGTAGTCAGATAAGATGTTGGGTATCTCGAATCAGATAGTGAATTGACTCAATGTGTCATACTACAATCAGCGAATCCCGCCTCCTGGCGGTACTCACTCCAATCAAACGGCAATTCCTATTACATTCATTCCGCCTCCGAATGTGTACTAATGTGTAGTAATATGTACTAATGAATACGTATTCGGATACAAGTGTTGTAGATTAATACTTGAGATGTTTGAACGCCTAGTTCAATTAGTGCAGGCCTAATACATCTGACCGCCCTCATTCCAATAGTTTGTATGCCTACTTATGTATGGTGTTCATTCCTAACTAGTCCGTAATGATTAGTCGTGGCTATTACAGACGTATGCAAATAGATCGTGTCGTGTAGTGCTTCGTGGATTGTGACGAAAACCTTTCCGATCAAAAAAGGTTATCGTAAATAAGCAAGGATACGGAATAACCTGGATAGAGCTATCCAGATTGTATGGAAGCTATAGATTGTATAGAAGCACATATCAATATACGTTTGGAAAGCAAACACTTATTTTTAGTCAACATTATCTCTTTAATACAAGAAACATATAGATGTATGTATTGTTGTTGCAAAAAGCTAACCTTATTATCCAGTACAAGTATACTTCTGATTATAATTATTATTATTATAATAAGAATTACGCTGGCTGCAATGTAAAAATCAATATTAACATTACTCAGCAAGCAGAAATATTGATAATTATAAGCATTACTTGTTTAAGTGGCATTCAGAAGGTGAGATTCTAACACAATATTATGACTACCTCTGAGGAGTTTAACATAGTCAAGTATAGTAACAACTCCGAAGAAAGATAATGAATTCATTTTGACTCCTGATGATGGTTTGATTAATAAACCGAAACGGTGAGTCTAAATGAATTCATTATCTTTCTTCGGAGTTGTTACTATACTTTACTAACACAACAAGCCAGACTTTATGCGTATCAATAACCCAAGAAGTTGAACATCTGTAAAGTCTTGCTTGTTAAGTTATAAGCATGTGAATTAAAAACAATTTGGGAAGAATTAGTCTTTATTATTTGATGTTTATATTGATGGATTTTGTGTTATCTCGAATTTTACTTCCGTCGACTGTTTTATTGTACAATTAATACAAGGTTGTTGAGAATTTTATTTGCCTTACTAAGGTTTGAATTAGCTGTTATCGGTACAATGCCATCTTGAAGATAAACGGAGTTGACAATAAATGATATCAGGCGGACAGCTGTACTCTGTAGGAGTTCCACAGGGTGCCTTTTCCTTGCCGGCACTGTATCATCTATATGTGTCTGTAACAACACGTAAAATCTCCACACCGCTTCTTTTGCTTATCCGGAGTTAACCTTTGTGGTGTTTATGATAACTAACGACTAATTCGCCGAGTGTTTGTTGTTTTAATACAAATGGTGTCCCAGAGAGACCGGATCCATGTCATGAGACAAGTCAGTATATTAAACCGGTCGGCTATAAAGTCAGCCGTATCAAATTAGCCTGTTGTGTGTGGAATTACCCTTGCATATGGCGAAAAGTAGTTATCATAGACTCAGTTTCCACTTCATTAAAATTGTCTTAAGCGTGCTGTCTTTATACACTGTGCTCTTTTGACTCTTTATATAAAATCATCGTTCTTAAACAGCAAACATTTTACATTGCTATTTGATTATAAACGAAGGCGTCATTGACATGTGTTGTTTCTTTACGTAACTATTGTTTAAGTGTATCATAACAATCCCAACACAATGCATAAATCGAGGGCTTAAAACCAGACCTGCCAAGATAAAACGTTTGGATTTTGTTTTCTCAAAATGTCCTTTTTTAACAAAGGCGGGTATGGTTTTAAGCATCGAAATGATGTTGATCATTATAATACTGATGAATATAGAGAAATAAAGCTGCATGGCTGAACTGCTAGGACTAAGTGATAAGAAAGGATTAATACATCATCAAATACAAAAGCTTGAAAGATTCTTCCTGTCAAATGACACCTTGTTTCAATTAAAAGGATCTAGCTCTAGTTAGTAGGAAAATGCTTAATTTTGTGAGATGTTTTAAGCGAAGCCATAGGGGTACTGTTGCTTAACTCACGAGGGATCTGCTATTCAGAGATGGGCGATGTATCCCGTTGATGCTAGTTTGATAAACACGATTACATGTGAAACATATCCATTAATGTTTAAACAAACTTTGTTGAGAAATTTATATCCACGTGTTATCAACTTTTGGTTAATTAGGATTATCTAACTTTAGGGATATAGAATTCACATAAATTTTAACGTGTGTTTCGTTTTCACCAGAGGGTTTCGTGTGTTGTACAAGCAACTGTTGTAAGTCAGCGTGTACTGACTTACTAAAGGAAAAGTCGAGCGAGACGATATGACGTGACAGCCTATCAGTTTCCGTTTGATACTGTATACACTACATCGAGTGCTAAGTAATCCCCTTTCGCGCAACAGGCCATTGCAATCATTTCAAGCTGGTGATCTTACGGCTTGATACATCGCAGGTGAAGTTTTCTTTACTACCAAAATGTGACGTTTAGCCTGATCTTATCTGACCCATTATACTTTACACAAGTTTGGTTTTATTCCGGGGTCTTGTTTCCCGTCTGTAATTCGGCCAGTTAGTTGCTGTCACTGTGAATCAGCATCAAGTCCAATCTACTGAGAATTTAAAAATGACGCTGCTTGTGCTGTAAAATAATGTAACCAGTTTGATAATTCACATGCAAATATGTCAATAAAAACACGTGTATAAAAACAAAAAATGGAAAGACTTTGAAACACTTGGCATATTCGTTTTGTAAAGGAAATTTTGTATTTGAGAAATGCAGCTCTCATTTAACAAATGTATTGGAATGTTACACCATTGGAGGCCGCACTGATTTCAAGACGTGTTACGAATAAAATAAGATAAACAAAACTTTGCCTCAAATATTACATCTGCGAGCTTTGTCACCATCAGGTGCAGCTTAATCTGAGAATTCATATTGTCCTTACCAAAACCGAATAAAACAAGATCAGCAACAAAACTACAAAACGAGCATGTTTTTAGTTAGATGCAGTAGCCTTACTGTTACAGGGTAGATAAACACATATTGTCTTATTTCTGATTTAAGACAATGATTAACTTTGACAAATTGCTGTGTCTACCAAAATGTGACTGTCAACTGGTAATTGAGAACGCACTTACTACCAAGTGTTTCTCTACAGGTAGCATGTTAAATTTGATGGCTTCAAAATTTGCTTTCCTGTGCAAATCTTACGGACATTTAACAACTCGTTAATATAGTGCCGACAAATCTTCAAAATATACTGTTTTGGATTTCATCATTTCCCAATAAAAACGGTAACACTTAAATAATCTAATAGTACGTCCTTAATTTTTTTTGGGGGGGGGGGGGGGGGGGGGGGTAAAAAAAG